>ML796901.1:0-18208 GCA_009831015.1 Picea engelmannii | reverse complement strand
TGGAAAAACAGATAGATAATTTTGATCTTCTAGATTAGGGTTGATTACATCTTTATGATACCTTAATTTTCTTTTTTCCTCTAACTCTTTATCACACCACATTTTCTCTTTAAATTTTGATTTGACATTTTTTTTAATAGTATCTTTTTTTGCAAAATGGTTTCTTCCATGATTCCCCAATAGTTTAGCCAAGACCAGGCGTCTTTATGCAATCCTCGCTTGAGTCGATGGTGATTATGACTTGATTTTGAAGCAATTTTAGGTAGCCTCTTGTCTTCTGTGTAAGGTAATTTGGAAAGAGAGACTTATTTTGTTGTGTTTTAACATTTTCAATTATTTTCTTTTTATTTAATGTAATAATTCATTTGTTTGTTGGTAATAGGTTGTATGACATAAGATTGAAAGGTTAGATTCAAAATTGTAAGTTTACAAGTTTGTTTTTGCTTAATTTAATTTATGGTTGATACTGAATTGTATAATATAAGATTGAAACACTTGAACTCTAGAGTATTAATGTTTCAAATAACATATTTTTATTTTTATTTTCATCAATAATTATGACTAAATACATTACATTTTATGAATTCTTTGTATATTGTATGGATTTTAAATTTTATATTAGCAACATGAAGGTTCTCTATTTTATCTTTCTAATATTTCACACTTGTTGAAATTTTCATTTAAATGTCAATTTCATGATTTAAATCTCTAGACTTTGGCCTTTCATTTGGTGTTTAGTAGCATGGTAGGATCTCTTAGTAAAAACTTTGATCCATCCTAACTTAAATCATTTTTCTTGTTCTAAATATCCATCTCCACAATTGTAATTGTGAAAACCCACCCATACATATAAATAATTATAATTGAAAATACTTTAATCACAACTACTCCACTCATCACATCACTTTCTCCTTAATCCTTGCATCTTTCTTCTTCTTACAAGTCCATCCCATATTTCACTTTAGTATTAGTTGGTAATAAGTTGCATGTCACAAGATTGAAAGGTATACAAAATTATTTCCATAATTATTGGTTGATAATAAATTGCAAAATTTTTACTCTAAATAAGTAAGTGTGCAATTATAAATTTTTTTTATTTAATTATTAATTGATAAAATGTTATTATAATTTTTTCTTGATTTAATTATTAATTGATAAAATGCTATTTGATTATAAAGTTTTGACTCTAGATCATTAACATTCGGTATGAAATTTTGTATAAATGAATTTTCTACCTCATATGCAATTTTTTTTAACAAATAATCTATACAATTTCTGTAACATAATGAGATTTAATAAAAATATGGTTTATATACACATTTCAAAAGAAATCTTTTAAATATTCTATTTTTTTGGATCTATATACTATCAAAATCAATAAACATATAATTAAAATAAGTCCAAAAAGTAAAACAATTAAATAATTCTTGAAATATAAATACCCCACACACACTCTATATTCATAATTGTCATGTAATGGACCCACTTACATGTGCCAAACATCAATGTTATGCTTTGGTACTAAAAAGGTTGTTACATCCCATAAAATTGTCCATGGCTATGCAAGCTAATGGTGAAAGAGAAGTCAACAAAATGCACTTTTAAAGGCAACCTTAGTTGGATATGCAAGTTAATGGTGAAAGAAAGAGTCAATTTAGTTGGATTTAGATGAATTTAATTTATTTCAAATTATTTGAGAAGGTTTAGTCTAAAAGTTCTATGTTTTTTATTATTTTTTTAGCAATTACGATTAAAATTGGACAACGTGATTATTTAGAATGTTCAAATTGGAGCCTTCAAAAACCTCAATGACACCAGCAAAAGATGTCCTGAATCTCTGAAATCTGCTATTCCAACTATTTTTTTAAATAAAACCAGTTAAAAAAAAATACAAAAAAATAAAAACATAAAATATTTAAATAAGTCATTTGAGAAGGTAATAAATATATGAAGTAACAAAATGGTGGATGATTGTGCAATCTTCCGCTGGATTTAAATGAAGTGTGTAAGTTTGTTGGAAGCAGTTCATTTAACTATATTCTCTGTCTAAGTTTGTTAGAAGCAGTTAATTTAACCATATTCTCTTTCATCAGTATTTCGCCTGTCAGGCACAAACAGCGAGAGTCGAATACTTTGAAAAACAAAAGAATTTAAAGGAAAAGTCCATTCCCCTTCCGCGCACAAAAAGGAAAATTGCTGATATTCCTCAGCAGGAGGGGATTTATTCTCCATATGATCTGAATCGAATCACGTTTTAACGTTTAGTGATACGGGCAGCCTGCAAAGCAGAGAATGGTGGTTGTGGCAGCACTGCAATAAATCTTTATAACTGTCAGAGCAGTACAGATCAGATTTGGTCCCAATGTGTTCAGTGTGTTCTCTCTTTAGGTTTCAAATTTCTCAGGGTTGATGTCAGTGTAAGTAACCCTCGTACTGTGCAGTGATCAGTGGAATAGAGTTGAATAAATAGGAGTAGGATAATTAGGGAGCAAACAGATCTGCTTTTCAGGTAAATAAATGGTCTTGAATTTTTTAGGGGTAATTTGAGTTTTGTACGATCAAAGTTTCATGCATTTCAGAACTTTACTTTAGAGATTTTGCTTAATTTGAGTTTTGGATTGACCAGAAATTTGAAAGTAGAAAATTTTCAAGGAAGATTGGTCTCGAGTTAGAAAGGAAAAATTATAAATGATTTTATAATTTTTTATTTTTTTATATTTATTATGTTGATATGTTATTAAAATAAATTGTTAAAATTATAATTTTGAATTATTAAAATTATTATGTTTTAACCAAAAGAAATTGAATTATTAAAATTATTGTTTTTAATAAAAATGTACTTTTAACTTTTAAATATATTTATTATCATATAATTTTATAATATTAATAATTGATATTTACAATTTTAACATCCAAATGATAATTATAAACAACATACACCAGATAACAGACTAATAAATACTGTACAAGTTAAGATACACACATTGATTTTAAAAGTATTTAGATGTATTGTGTACATTCCAGCTTATACATTATTTAGTACTCTGCTACTAGGTGCATATTGATTACCAACAAATAGAATAGAACTTTTGAAAAAGGTTGTCAGAATAACACTTCTGAACTGTCAGACAAACAATATACACTCAGCAGCAGATTAATAAATGTTGGATAAGTTGAGATACACAGTGTTGAATTTAAAAGTATTAAGACCCCACTATGTATATCCTAGTTTATACAGCATTTAGTACTAAAACTTTTGAAAAAGATGGTCGGAATAACAACTTCTGAACTGTCTACAAACAATATACACTCAGCAGCAGAGTAATAAATATTGGATAAGTTGAGATACACAGTGTTGAATTTAAAAGTATTAAGACTCCACTGTGTATATCCCAACTTATACAGCATTTAGTACTCTGCCACTGAGTGCATATTGATTACCAACAAAGAAAATAAGACTTCTGAAAAAGGTTGTGACAAACAGGCTGTGACAAACAATATACACCCGACAGTATAATAATAAAAGTTGTATAAGTTAGATAAACACTGTTGAATTTAAAAGTGTTTAGATTTCACTGTGTATATCTCAACTTATACAACATTTAGTACTCTGCTACTGAATGCATATTAATTACTAACGAAGAAAATAAGACTTATGAAAAAAGCCGTGACAAACAATATACATCCCACAACAAAGTAATAAAAGCTGTATAAATTGGATACACACAATTAAATTTAAAAGTATTTAGATCCCACTGTGTATATCCCAGCTTATACAAAATTTAGTACTCTGCTACTAGATGCATATTGATTACCAACAAAGAAAATAAGACTTCTGAAAAAAGCTGTCAAATTTATAAATGAAACAGTGTCTGCAGAATGCAGAAATAGGCACGACTGTAAGCGAAACGAAGAGCTGCCTGTACAGTGAATTCGAGTTTCTTCCGGAGACCCGGGAATGCCAGCTCTGAATTGTAGATCCAGTGGAATACTGTAGGGATTTAAAGTAAGGCCAGATTGGCTGTCACATGCGGTGTGTCAGATAATTTCAAGGACTAATACGATGGATGATTAGGGAGGGTACAATTGCGTGTTTTTCTGTCAATAGATTGGGACCCGGGACATAACTTTCGGTTTCCTACGACATACCAGTTGTCAAAATTTCGAGCAGAGCAAGTGGCCGTACTGTCCATGAACAATACGTGGGAAATTGGGAATGAGCCCCGTCCAGGCTCCAGCAACCCTCGAATTCGAGGTCACCCTTGATCGTCCAATTTTGAAAATCTAAAATATGCTGAATTTTCTGGCACTATACACGTGTATAGTTTTTAAATTTTTTAATATACACCTAGAAAATATATTTCTTATTTTACTGTAAACATTTTGTTTAAGAAAAATAGTTATATAATTTATGCGACGAGAATTAAAAGAAAATGTCAATAATAATAAGCATTTAACGCTAACGAAAAAAGCCATTCAATCTAGTGGGAAAAACTATAGTCAAACAAAGATTATTGTTATTCTTTTTAAACCTTTTGGTAATGCAATATGATTATTGTTTTGTTTTTTGAATTTTGCATTTTTCAATTATTAGATTTTAAAACTCACTAAATTACTGAATCCAAGTCCCATATATCAAAATGATGTAAGGGGAAAAACCTCACCACATTCCCTAAATTGAAGTTGGAATTATATATATATAAAGTCTAGTGAGTTAGTTCAAGTTGTTGATTGCTTTGAGCTTTATGCAATGCAAGAGGTTTCAAGGTTCATCCCCTAAGCTAGCTGGCTTCTATTGTATAATTCACTTCTTGTCCCATTTGGTCATGTGCCATAAGTCCCCAGGGAGTGCGTGCATGTGTGTGTGATGATTGTTATCATCCACTTAGACCAACTTTGGTCTATTAGACCTTAATAAAAATGGTAATGAATTAATTGATTTGATTTATAATTTTTTTCTTTGCTTAAATATTAGAGATAATCTTTCTTAAATCTCCATAGTTTTAATGAATTAACATGTTAGGAAGGTTGGTATCGTTACAACTATTTTGAAATTGAGAATATGCAGACATTCTAAGAAAAGTGTTTTACTATTACCAATGACTATTATGGCTAGTTGTGAAATTTGAGGGCACTAGCAAAATACCATCTTCCACACTTTGAATTGTTAATAATATTACTCTAGAGCTTGCATACAATTCACTATTGAAATGTAGTAGTGAAATGTAGTTTGTGTTTAATAATGAGTTAAGTTGTTCTTCACTAAATCAAAGTATTACATATTTGAAACCAATATTGTAGCAGTAATTTTAGTGTGTGTGTGAGAGAATTTCCTTTATTCAAACCAATTACTCAAACCCATTATTTAATTTAACTTTCAATAATTTATTATTTTTAAATGTCACTATCTATCATTACAATAATCAAATCTTAATAAGTAATATTAGTAATCTTATTTTTAAACTTGTCACTATCTATCATTACAATAATCAAATCTTAATACGTAATATTAGTAATCTTATCCTACTATGAATTCTCTCTATAAAAGGTATTTGATATAAATTATAATACATATGATAGGTATAATTGTGGAATCACTTATCAATTAAAAAAAATATTTTCCATTTTTAAAGTCAATCATAATAATTGTTACATTTTTTCTCTTCTTTTCAATATGAGCACTCCACCACCTATTCCAAAAACTCATCCTAATAGGGGGAGGCCGCCTCCCCAAAATCACCCTAGAGATCCTTTACAATTATATGGAATCATTAGAAAAAAGGAGAGAAGAGAGAGATGCCAAAATCCAAATAGAGTTAGAATCATTAGAAAAAAGGAGTGAAGAAAGAGACGTAAAACTCCAAATAGAGCTACAAGTAATGATTGATAAAAAAATTTAGACTCTTCAAAGATACCATTCAAACTCAAATAGAGGATATATTCTTAGGGTTCAAGAGTGAATTGCAGAAAATGAAGGATATGATTCAAGAAATAGAAAAACATAAACAATCAACCCAAGAAGGAGAGGTTGAAGAAAATCACAACTTGAGAGATAGGATTAAAGAGCTAGAAGAAAAACTAACCAACAACTTGACCCTGGAAAACAAATTAGATATTAAACCCATCAAAGAGGAAATGAATAAGCATTAGATATTAAACCCATCAAAGAGGAAATGAATAAGCTAATCTAACTGGACTATGAGTGTAACAAAAGAGCCTTGAACCTCATAATTTTTGGTATAAAAGAACAACAAGAGAAGGATACACTAGCAATAGTAAAATAATAATTAAATAATAAATCACAAATTTATACAACTTACCTCATAGAAGCAAAGATGCTAGGAAAAATAATTGATCACAGAGATAGGTTGATCTGTGTCAAAGTAAGTTGTAATGACCATAGATATAATATACTTAGCAAATCTTCGAGCTTAAAAGGGTTAGGAATATTCATAAATGAAGACCTCATTCCTGAAGACCAAGCTAAATTAAGGAAGGAAGTTCAAAAGGTAAAAGAAGCTAGGAAAGAAGGAAAATGGGCAATAATTAGAAATTGAAAAACTATTGTTAGGGATAGAGACCAAAAGGATAATAATAAATAGGTATTTGGGAGACTTGGATCCTTTTTTAGAACTATCGTGTCTTTCCATGGTGCAAAGGTCCTATGATAAGTTGGATCCCAAGTGATATTGATATTATTTGTCTAGTTGAAACTTGGCAGCATGAGGAATCTAAGGTCCCTAACATAAAAGGATTTGTCTTGTGGTCGGCATGGAACAAAACATCCCACCGTATAGAGATAGGAGGCATACCTTGTTATATTAGAAAGAGCATTTCTCCTCACATTCAACTTCATAGGACCGACCCTCTCAATCAGTACATTTGGATAGAAATTTCAGACACCAATGCTAAGAAGATGTATATGGAAATTTGTTATTTTGCACCTATTAATTCTACTTTTTATAAGAAAAACAATCTAGATAACAATTGTCCCTATAATATTTTAGAACAAGATATTTATAGTTTGAAAAATGAAGGTAATATCCTCTTGCTAGGAGACTTTAACGCTAGGACTGCAACTAAACAAACTACTCTTTTAAGTATTGATTCCAACCATAATCCTTTATGACTAGATGAGGACCTTGTTTTATCTAATAGCTACCAAAGAAGCTCTGAAGACCTAATTGAGAATTTGATTGGTACTGCATTGGTCAAGCTCTGCATCTCTCAAGACCTAATAATTGCAATGGAGTAATGAAGTGGCCAAACTCCAACCAAATGACTTGTATTCATGGGCTAGGTAGTAGTTTCATAGATTATGTGATATTTGATATCCCCGTTTCCAACCAAATATAAACTTTTGACCTTTTAAATGACCATGAGTCCGACTTTGATCATAAACCTTTAACCCTAACTCTAAAATTTTCCATGCACAGGAGTGTCATTGAAGAGAATTATGATAATCAAAGGAATTTGTGCTTTGACAAAAGTAAAGTTGACCTTTTCTTAAAACATTTAAATAGTAAATTAAATCTCCTAACTTATAAGGACAACATTGAATAACTCTATCATAATTTTACAACTACCCTTTCCACTTCTATTAACAAGTTCTCTTTCGAGGTTTCCTATGAAAAGAATAATAGAACGACCAACCCTTGGTATGATAAAGAAAGTAAAATTTCTAGGAAATCCATTAGGGATGCTTCTAATGATTCCTTAAAACTCGATAAGATCAATAAGTGTTGGCGCAAAAGTGATCAGACCAGGGTCCTTCTCAAGTTACCAACAAAAGGTACCGATGTAGTCTAGTGCACTAGCATTTTCATCTTCCTGGGAGGGAAGAAGTCTCACCCGAAGCGCAATCGAGACGAATAGGAGAGGGAAGGGTAAGGAGAATACTCAATCAGATCTCTGAAGTATCAAGATTCATATTGTTCCTGTGCAAGATAGCTTAAACCTGTTGTAGTCCTGAACATTTCCTAATCCACAATGGATAAACAGAGTTGCGTTGACATTTACATGCAATCTATAACCATTTAAGCATATCATACATAAAACATAACATAACATAACATTCAATAGAATCAAAAGACTAAGTACACAAGATATTTTCAAGAAAATTTGGGCCTCCCACTGTATTATCATATAACAGGTTTCTTATTCAGAATATAATATCAACTTGAGTTACAAATACAATTGGTCATGCCAAAGATAATCAACAAATGCTTCTGTACTACTGTGAGACATGGTTATCTTAGTCCCTTTCTCTTCCCAACACTATAATACTACATGACCCTATTACATTATCAGTCTGGTTCCTATCCCAGATCTCAGGACTTTACTAAGATAACAACAACAGAAATTTATAATAATCCTAATTCTCATCATCCCCTTTTACAATCATACTGATTTCATATGTATAATCTAATCCCATATTGCTAGTTAAGAACCCAATATTTCTCTCCTCTTCTTGATTCGGTTGCAACCTCTTTCTCCAAAACTAATGTTTCGTTGTCCTTCCAACTGTTTTCTATTCTAAGTGTTTCTTGTTGTGCATTCCCTTTTCTCTGCTTTCTATTCCTTCCTTTGGTTGGTTGTCTGATTCCAAAATAGCTTGTGCAACTTTTTTTATTATCAAAAGTTATGAAATATCTTACACAACTTCTATTTATTAAAATGAAGGGCCCAATAGGCTCCGACCACAATCCTTGACTCGCCCCGAGTAAAGTATTTAGCTCTTCCATGGTCTCTGGGTTGGATTGTTGTTTTTCCTTGCCTTATGCTTCCAGGTTGCTTCCACTTCCATCTTGGAATGTTTCTTCTTTAGCTCCTTCAAACAAAGGGCCAAATTCAAGTACCAGTTCTAGGGATTTCTTCCTGACTTCATGGAAGTTATCAACTTTGTCCTGCCACTTCCTGGCAAGAACTGGAGCTTCAACAACAAACAGCTAGTTTGCGCCCATGGTGAACTCTTCTGGTTTGGATGCAACAAGGGAATTCTATTTCGAATCGGCTATAACATCCACTTGATGCATCTGTAGGTAAGCGACTTTGATGACTGGTCGAAACTCTCAGATTTCTTTCTTGGCCACTGTCTAAGCTTCAAATAGTGCATTCAGATCATTATCCACTTGCTGAATTTCATCAAATTTCAGTTGTTGTTCCAGCGGATTTGGGGCTTTGGCTGCTTCCTCATTAAAAGATTGGATCTTTAAGCACAAGTCCTCCAATGTTTGGTTGCACCGCGATATTAATCCCATACAATTGCTGATCTCTTTGAAAATTGTGGTGCATTCCACAGTCTTTTTATGCAGTGTTATTCTAGCATTGTTGCCTTCCAGAACAACCTTTTCCAATTGTTCCTTTATCTTGCGGGGTTGTAATTCAACTTCTAACTTCCTTTCCAACAACTTCAAGATTTCCAGCTCGTTCTTCCATCTCAGTCCAGGCTACTTGAACCAATTCAATCTATTCTGTTGGATCATCTGTTGCACTGGATTTCAACACCTAAGGTGTTGTCTTTCTAAAGGTTGTGCATGCCTATGTTAGTTTTTCCTTTAATTTCTACTTTTTGCTCCGCTTGAATCTTCAATTGGTCCTCCTGCATTCTTTGTGTTTGTGTTTTTTCTAGGAGTCCTTCTTGCTTCCAAAAGTCAGCTTCCCTTTCTGCATGCTGGATCCTATGCTCTAATTGGTCGGTAGAAGCTTTGATGAGGCCTACTAGTTGTGGCATTGGAAAATGAGCGAACTCGCCGGATATAAGAGTGGCATCCAAGGGTAGTCTAGCTTGAAGCGACAGTCTGCTAGCCATGGAGTTTTCTGAGGGTTTCTCCACTTCTTCTTCTCCTAGAGATGGACCTTGCAATTTTTGTGCAGGTCTGGTCTTCATAGTTGTTGGATGTAGAGGGAGAACCTCTGGTTTTTCCTAGCAAATTTGTAGTAGCGCTGCACATTGCTGCGGATTTTGGAGTATTGGATTTAGCTGTTCTTTTAGTGATGTTGTGCTCTGTCCTAATGGTGTTTGTGGTTATGTTTGAACCGATTGTGTTCTTGTCTCTTTAGGTAGTGAAACTTTTGGAGCCTCGTTTCTAATAATTGGAATCTCAACACTGACCGTTGAGAGAGGACTCTGGGTGATTGGAGGAGTAAGTAGTGGGATGTCTGGTTGCTGACTTTTGACAGAGGGAAGTGACCAAAATGGGTATGGCCTGAGCGTTTGTCTAGATCAAGGCTGCAATAGTCAAGGTAATGGGTTCTTCCACATTCTCGGATGGTTTGGGGATATCCAGTTGCATTGGTTCATGTGAAGTGGGTTGGGAGGGAATGGTGGTGTCTTGTGGCGGTGATGGGGCTTACTCAATAGTGAGGGTCTTGTATGCACTGACATCCGATTCAGGGTCATCTGTGATGTTAATCACAGTCTAGGAAACATGAGTGGTGGCCCTGGTGCGAGGTAGAGCCGTGGATATTGGCTATGGATTTATAACTTTTACATGTGAAACACCTGTTTAGGGTTTCTTTATTGAGACATCCCCTATAAACACATCAACGAGGATCTCATTGACATCCTTACTTGATAGCACGACCTGTTCTGGGAGCTACGAAAACAATGAAAATGTCCTCTTCTTCCGCTCCAGGGGTTTCTCTTCCTCTTCTTCTTCTGAATCTGTTGGCATTTGAACCTTCTACTTCTTTTCTGCTGCATGGGAACTCGGCCCTGCTTCTTCTTCATACCCATTTTTCTTCAAAATATTTGGTGGCAAGAGGTAATGCATACCTGACTTGTGAGGGTTGTGCTTAACACTGTTCCATGGCATAAATTCTTTGTCAAGATAGAAGGGTAGCGACCTTGCTTGGAAGTATTCAGGCTTCGCATGCCTCGGCTAGACAAAATTATAGTGGCGATTTATCCCAAATTCTATATTCCTTGTGTTCATATTTAATATCTCCTTTGGTATGCGCAACTGTTGAGTTGTGTCTATGAGTTGGTTGTACCACTTTAGGAATGCTGCATTATTGAACTCCATGTTCTCCAAGTCCGACCTTGAATGCCAAGGTTCAAACATTTTTGCTAGGCACCCCTTATCTGCAGGTGCCAATTGTCTTCCTATGGGTGGCCACCATTTCCACATTGAAAATGCAATGAGAAGGTAGCCATAGGTGAAGGTTCCTCCTTTCTTTTAAGCTTCCTCACAAGCGATGAGGATCTCCTCTAACAAGTAGTTGCACCAGTTAAACACTGCTCCGTTTGTGCAAAATTCCACTACTAAGAGAGCTTCTAAAGTGCATTTTCCCTTAGAGTACGAGCTCATAACCTTACATGTGATCATGTAACACGTTGTTCGGACCGTCTCTGGTATAATTGGATCGATTTTGGCTATGCGTCTGCCCCTCTAGGTGTGGAATTTCTCATATAGGATAGCTTTTCCCTTCTTTTTCCCATTCTTACTTGGGCCTTGGAATCCTTTAGATACATCCTCTCCCTCAAGGGACAATCCAGTGAGCTGTTGTATGTCCTCTGCATGAATTGGATATATTTTATTGAGCCATAAGATCCTTTCATGCACCTGACTGATCAGAAACTTGGTGCACTGCGCAACCTCACCAGTGGTGCCGAAGACTGGTAGATCCCTGAGGTGCATACTGGTGGAATTAAACAAGTTGATGAAGTCCAACTTTGGGAAAAACTGCATGCCCCCCATAGAGTTTGCAGCCAAGTCCCAGAAGACACTAATATTCATTTGAGGAAACATGACTTGTTCAGTCAGGTCGAGGTCGTGGAGTTTTTCTTGCTCAACCTTTCCCTTAACATTGCCCATGACCTCGACCCGGGGATCATACGGTTCGTCTAGAATTTCCTCTTTTGGAGTCGAAATTTAGCCTCCTGCTACTCTTGGCATGTTGCCTTTGGATCGATGGAAAACTAAACTAGATGATTTGGGGTCAGGGTCGCGACTGGGAAATGGAGGACTTCACAGATTAGGATAGGGTGTAGATAGATAAAAATAGAGGATAACTAAGATAAATGGTGAGTCTCTCCCTTGGGTTCGCGAGATATTATAAACATGATAATTGGAGAACCTTATAATAGCTCATAAAGACACTCATCATTAGGCTAGCAATGCAATCTTAGGATTTGACGTTCGATGAGACTGATAATGGGGTAGAATCCCTAAGGTGATCTTGGCATTAATTAACAGACCGACAGGGATGTGGTCAACCTAAGGGGCTTACCATTTTAACGGTTGAGAATCATGGTAGGGATATCGATGACATCCACACATATCACGCATTTATGGCTTGATGGAACATTCCGACGGGTTATTGTAGCTACCATAAAGGGTATGACTAGACAGGATGCAGATGGTACGTGGGTTGTGATATAGTTCAGATTCGCCCCCCTCTGACCACAATGGGGGTCTCCATCATGTTTAATGACTTCAATTAATGTAAGTGTGACTCTTCCGACTCTGGGTGACCAAGTAAGCATTTATGCACAGAAGCAACACTTAGACGGAAAGAAAAAAAACATATATCGTTGCGCCACTATGCATACTCCGATATTATTAAATGTATTAAAGAAATTACATGAAATTAAAATATAACTACTGAATAAGGTCCCTTTGATCCAAATGGATATCAGTGGCCACCCACCTTTTCCAACTGGCTCAAAATTTTTTTCTAACAATTTTGGCAATTTACTATTTTTAGCAGTTTTAACTTCTAGGGCCATTTTGAGGGCCTAAATGAAGGATTTTCGGGATCAATCTCCTCAATGATATTTGAAGGAATGATTGATCCCCCAAAAATAATATCCTCGATGATACCTTTCCAACGGGCTATCACACACCTAAAACAGAGATCGTATGCAAAAGTTACGACCCCGGGAAGTTGATGTACTAACTTACCCAAATGGGGCCCACATGACTTTTGGCGCTTCATCTCCTAGGGTTAGGTTTTTGGATGTCTAGGGTTTTTGGAATTCTTGTTTATTGTAAGAAGGCCTTCAGAGCCTCATTGTAATATTCTTCTTGCGAATGCGCGTATCCATCACATCTCTTCTCAGAGATAAGCCGACACCATTCCAACAAGCTTGTTTCCGCCGCATTTTACAGTTTCAACTTATTTCGTTATTGAATAGAAAACCAGTTTTAATGTATCTATGTTATTTTGTGTTAAGTACCTGTTAATAATCTATATTCATTTCGTTCTACTCATAAAATCCAGATCAGTGATATCAGAGCGGTCTGCTCCTTGTCGTCTTAATGCATGTTCCCAACGACGTCGGAGTACAAAGAGTTGGGTCTTGAGCTTGTTTCTCTTGAGGACAGAAGCTCTCGCACGCCCAAGTGACCTCTCATGGTAGGAGAAAAGAAATATGATAGGATAGGAGATCCTTTCAAACTGTTGATTTAGGAATCCCTCACGCAACAGAGGAACGAGATGATGGATAGTTTCGCGCAAAGCCTTCGGCAACTACCAACATGTGACGCATCTTCTTCGAACGGAGGCGCTGCCCCCTTCAAGGTACAAATAAACTTCTATATTCCTATATTTGAAGGTCATATAGACACAAATGCTATAGACAAGTGGCTGAATCTACTAGAAGGGTTATTTTCTGTCCATAACTTTTCGAATAGAGAAAAGATTACTTTTGCTCTCCTCAAAGTTGTTCCCCATGTCAAAGATTGGTGGGGAAATTTCTGTGAGCAAAAGGAAACATAGGAAAACTCATTATTTTCAGTCACGACTACCTGGGAATCCTTTGGGGATGTTAGTAAGGAACAATACTACCTTGTCGGAAGTTATGACGACCTGTATACCAAATGGACCACACTATGGCAAGAAAGAGACCAAGCAGTGCCAGATTTCACAAATATCTTCCATACCTTGCACAAAAATCTAGGTATCAAAAATTCAGAATGAACTTTGGTGCTCAAGTATCGCGGTGCTCTGCATAGATACATCCATATAGAAATGGAATTTCTGGACATCTCATCCTTGGGCGCAACCTACCGATATGCCGTCAAAATCGAGAAGAAGCTCAAGCAAAAGACATGGAAATTTGGGCCTGGGAACCCATTACAACAAAAGACAGGAAAGGGCAGCCCCAAGCCACAGAACAAAGGACAGACCAAATATGGATAGTATCAGGACAACCAGTCCAAGCCACAAGAAAAGAAGGACACTGAAAAGATAAAGAAAGATACCAGGAAGTGGTGCGACTTCCATAAGAGCCCTTGGCATAACACTGTTGATTGCTGCTCAAAGCAGTCGTTGGTGGCCGAAGTGAAAGCCTCTAAATCAGATGCAAATTCTGACTCTGAGATAGAGCTAGAAAGGGGAAGACGAATCATTGACATGGAACCCAGTGCCACCGTTGCTACCACCAAGCTCCAGCCTGGTGAACCAGACGAGCCAAAAGAAGGAGAGTGCCTCTTCCATTCACAGATGTGGGTAAAAGGCACCCCGCTGCACTTCATCGTTGATAGCGGTAGCCAGAAGAACCTCATCTCATCAGAGGTTGTCAAGCAACTTGCCCTGCCAACAACGCCGCACCCACAACCCTACACTATTGGATGGCTCCACCAAGGAAGCGATCTCCACGTCAACCAAGTGTGCCGACTGTCGTACGACATCAAGCCCTTTAAAGACGAGGTATTATGTGATTTTACTCCTCTCGAAGTTTGTGATGTTCTTTTGGGCCAAACTTATTTATGGAAACGTCATGCTGTATATGAGTCTAGGCCTCGTAGTGTTAGTATTACTTTGAACAGGAAATTGTACAGGATACCCGAGGCAGACCCACCTAGTGCTATTTCCTTGATCTCTGCTAAGCAATGCAGGAAGGTCATCTCTTAGATGGGGAAGTTTGTCTTCTTCATGATTCACTCTCAGAATAAGCGAAAGATCACAACCACATCTAGGGTCTCTGCGACCGAGCTCTCTACACAACAGAAGCAAGTAGATAAGGTTGTGGAAGAATATTCAAATATCTTCTCCTCACCTACAAAGGTACCTCTACACTGCCAGGTCAAGCACCCCATCTATCTGACCCCCGTTGCACCGCTTCCCAATGGGCCAGTCTATCACCGCTCTTTGTTAGAGAATGAGGAGATCAAGCGATAGATCCAAGAACTGCTCCACAAGGGGCACATCCGTCCCAGATCATCACCTTGCGGGAGCCCAATCGTGCTAGTACAGAAGAAATATGGAACTTGGAGACTCCCTATTGATTATCGGGCTCTGAATAAAATTACAGTAAGAAACTAGTACCTGATTTCCCAAATTGATGACCTCCTTGATCAACTCACGGGGTCCAAATACTTCAGTAAGATTGATCTGAAGTCTGGCTACCACCAGGTCCCAATAGAATAGACAGATGTATGGAAGACCTCCTTCAAGTCAAAGGAAGGCCTTTTGGAATGGTTGGTCATGCCTTTTGGTTTGACAAATGCTCCATCCACTTTCATGAGGATGATGGACGATATCCTGCGACCATTCACCAATAATTTTGTAGTGGTGTATCTGGATGACATTCTAATTTACAACAAGACTTGGGCTGGACACTTGCAACATATTCAACAGGTTCTGCACACCTTGCGACAACACAAGCTATACTCCAACTTGGAAAAATGCTCCTTTGGCATGGAAAGGGTCCATTACCTGGGCTACATCATTAATCAACATGGCATACATGTGGATCTAGCCAAGATCCAAGTCATCCATGACTGGCCAGTCCCAACAACACTCACTGAGCTTCAAAGCTTCTTGGGCCTTGCCAATTTCTACTGGAGGTTTGTGTTTGGATTCTCCCATATTGCATGGGTCCTCAGCCAAATAAATAGGGGTGGTGGTAAGGATAAATTTGCATGGGGCTGGTCCCAAAAACAAGCATTCGATGATTTGAAGCAGCGCTTGTGTTCAGCCACAATAGTTTCACTACCAGACCTGCAACATCCCTTTGAAATCGAGACAGATGCTTCAAACTATGATGTGTCTGCTGTTCTCACTCAACACGACCACCCCATGGCCTATCATAGTGAGACACTTTTAGATACTTCCTGTAAGTACCCTACTTACGAAAAAGAAATGTACTCCATTGTACAAGCCTGCCGCCAGTGGAGACATTACATTCTTAGGAAGGAGACAGTCATCCAAACTGATCATAAGCCATTGTAGTTCATAGAAAAACAAGGAAAATTGCAGAATGATTGCCATCAAAAGTGGTCCACATACTTGCAGCAATTCCACCTCAACATCAAGTATAAAACAAGAAGCACCAATCGTGTCGTTGATTGCCTCAGCAGACTGCTAGTCACGACACTCACCACGGTGCTAGAATCTTGTGGCCATGAGACATCTGGATGGCCCCAACTCTATGAGATAGACCCTGACTTCGCCACCACCTACCAAATGTTGGGTGCAAACGCAGTTGTCAATAATTTCCATCTTCAGGATGGGTTGTTGTTTCGTCTGGGCCATATCTGTGTTCCATCAAGTGAGCAAGCGAATTTGATCTAGGAATCCCACTACAGTTGGGTGGCAGGACACTTCGGTGTCGAAAAGACAGTGGCGATGCTACAAAAACATTTTTATTGGATGAAACTTCGACAAGAGGTCAACAAGTATATCAGGTCTTGCACTACCTGCATTATTTCCAAACCAACCAGTAAGAAATAGGTCATGTACACCCCTCTTCCTACTCCTGATAGGCCATGGGAATCCATCTCAATGGGCTACATGTTGGGCCTCCTGTCCACCAAGCGGGGAAATGACTGTGTTTTTGTGGTTGTTGATCGCTTTTCTAAGATGACGATTCTGGTTGCCTGCAAGAAGAGCATCATAGCAGAGGCCACTGCCAAGCTCTTCTTTGAACATGTCTGGGTATATTTTGGAATCCCACAAACCATTGTCTCAGATTGGGATAGTCAATTTCTCAGCACATTTTGGTCGAGCCTCTGGTCACTGCTGGACACCAAGCTCACCAAATCCACGACCTTCCACCCCCAGACAGATGGCCAAACCGAGGTTGTAAATCGAATGATTGTGCATATCCTTCGCATGTATAATTCAAAGCACCCTCACACATGGGATGAGAGCCTTCCCTATGTCCAACATAGCTACAACCGAGCCTTGCATATATCAACTGACCATAACCCCTTTCAGGTGGGGTTGGGATTCCAACCATTGGGTCCCATAGATGTTGCACTTCCCCTTGCGGTCACCTCAACCGAATCATCTCCTACTCCAACTGAAGTTGACAAAGCCAACCGGTTCATTGAGTGGATCCAGCACATCAACCATAGGTTTAGGATATGCTACAGAAGTCCAATGACAAGTACAAGAAGCGCCATGATCAACATCGGGTGCCACATAAGTTTCAGGTGGGCGACAAAGTTTGGTTGCACTTGCAGAAATAACACCTTATAGGACCCCATCGGAAGCTTTTCCCACTCCGTTATGGGCCGTACACGATCACCAAGGCCATGGGGGATAATTATTTTGGTCTCAACATTCCTCCCTTCCTTGGCCTGCATGCAGTGTTCAACGTGGATCTCCTTCGCCCTTATTTCCCACCATTATTGGACACCTTAGAAGTAGCAGAACAACTGACACCAACAGAGATCAACCCTAAATGCATACAACAGGAATCCAATGATTATATTGTGGACACACAGATCAAAGGCACTCGACAACAAAGCTTCCAACTTTATCGAGTTGTCAAAGCAGGGTAGCTCCTGCACCAAGGCAAGTGGCTCACCCGGGGCCAAATTCAGCATAAATTTTCTCATCTAATGGGGGACCTCAATGAAATGGAGACCATTTCTTCCTAATGAGGGAGGATTGATCCATATGGATATCAGTGGCCACTCACCTTTTCCAACGGGCTCAAAACAATTTTCTGACAATTTTGACAATTTACTATTTTTAGCAGTTTTAACTTCCGGGGCCATTTTGACGACCTAAATGAAGGTTTTTCAGTATCGATCTCCTCAATGATATCTAAAGGAATGATTGAGCCCCAAAAATGAATCTCCTCTATGATATCTTTCCAATGAGCTATCACACGCCTAAAGAAGAGATTGTATGCAAAAGTTACGACCCCGAGAAGTTGATGTACTAACTTACCCAAACGGGGCCCACATGACTTTTGGCGCTTCATCTCCTAGGGTTAGGTTTTTGGATGTCTAGGGTTTTTGGAATT
>ML796900.1:612320-622450 GCA_009831015.1 Picea engelmannii | reverse complement strand
AATTTTTAAATAATAAATAGGTCACAAATTCAAATGACATAGCATAAAGAAAATTTTGAGGAGAATATTTAAGAAGACAAAATACTTTACTATTGAAAAGGTGAGCAATAAATGTGATTTATTTCTTTGTGTTGGCTTTTCCAAGAATTTCGACTTCATCACTCAACCATTGTTATTCCATATGGGCTATAGTCGTTGTAATTGAGATACATGCCAACTTTAGGCTCTCAAATTCATTAATTTTCCTATGACAAAAACTTTCATAAACATGCAAGTATATCATCTTATTGTTTTTTGTTTACTGGTTATAACATCTCTTAATTGCCTTTTCAAACAGCTTTATGTAATCGATATCATCTTTGCTTTTGTAAACACGTCCATGTTTTGAAGCTCCTCGGGTTGGCGAAACCCCAGCTGGGAAGCAACTTATTGCCAAGGAAGTATTATAACCCACGATACGGTGCAGAGCTAAATAAGCAACTCTAATTTCAACCTCTGTATACTTCGAGTTCACTAGAACTATGTTGGAGAACCATTTTTTCTAACGCTCAACTGGAAAGTGGGAGTGGGAATATGAATCCATACGCTAGGGAATACGGGACCAACCGAACTACTCAGCTAGGACTAAGCTTAATGCAAGAGCAGCTTTGGCCTACCTTCTCAACATTATAGCTAGCACAATTCCCTACGTTCCCTTTTTAAACTGAAGTCCATGCACTATTGGCAGGGACTTGCTTCCCTTTGCATCTCGACTTGTTAAATTATCTATCTATGTAAAAATTCGATCTACTTTAATACGTTTGAAACAAAACAAATTTTAAAGACAAAATACTATTAATACATTTAGTGCTTTGAAAACCACATCCAAGCTTATTAGTGATGATATTATTATCAATTTATCAAGTGCAACATTGTCTTCTTTATATTTATATGTTCTTCTATGGATCCATGTTAATAGCATAATAGGGCATTACTATTTTTCGAAGGATTTTGATTTGTCAACACTACACCATGCTCCTTGAGAAGCACAATTTCAATGTCACCAATAAATTTATTTATAGTTTTTTTATGATTAGAAAATAAGTTTATTGACAAAATTTCAAGTGTTCAACTAAAGAGTCTCAAATCCCCGAATGGGGTGTTTGGGAGGTTAAATGGAGATAGGATTGCCCATTCGAGAAGCGTCCATGAGTGATGTGATGAAAACCAAGAGGAATGGCACCTGGCAGATAGAGATCACGAGGTTGGTGACAATGAATACAGGTTCATGTAAGGCGTCGTTAGAGATGTAGGTAAGTACTAGCCTATCTACTCTCGAGTATGATGGCACTGATAAACAATCATGCGATATGAATTCCCTTTACTCCACTCTGGAAGACAATCATCACACAGACTAGCTTCAATTCACCGCAGGGTTGGCTTGTTTCGCAAGTATGATGATCGTTATTTGGAGCCTAATCGAGTTTTCCGTTGAAATTTTGCTTGTTGCAGATGAAAACCTCCCATTTTCCTTTGTGATATAGAGCGAGGAGGCATCCTTGTTGCAAAAGCTTCCTCATACGTGTATTTCTTCCGTGTGCTCATCCCAACCTACAACAATGTCACATTTACGAGTGTAAATGTGTTGAACTTGCACAAAATAGATCTAGCTAGAAAATACCACACACATTTGCAGAGAGAAATTGATAAAGAAGAAGCAAGAGAGAAAGAATGGAAGGATTCTCATTAACTATAATGAATAATGAATAATTTACACATGATATACTATGTATAACTCAACCAATGCGCACTGGAGGTGAAGCCAATGCACCATAGTGGTGGTCTAGAGTGATCTGGACACACACCAACAGTTACGGGACTTAACTGCCACCTAGTCTAGTCTCTCAAGAAGTTACAGGAGTGAACTGCCACCTAACTGAGTTAACTAGTCTACCCGTCTTCAGTTAACTGACTGAAATAGAGTGAAGTGAGGAGGAGATCAAGGAATCATGGGTAATGCGCTAGTCTGGTGATGATACCAAGGACAATGCACATTAGTTGGTGATGATCCCAATGTTGCATGGTGACAAAACCAATGCAACATCTAGACTCCACTCAACTAGTCAAATTGAAGTGAAAACTGAAGAGAATATTCTCCCTAAACTTTAAGAGACTGAATAAAGACTAATAAACATAGGAAAAAAACTTAGGAAAAATAAATCCTAGGTGTGTGTAAAGTAACTCCAACACCCCCCATGAACATCACTATGGTGAAAATAAAGAATGGGTCCCGACAACGAGGCCATGTTAGGTACCCAAATACAAAAGATGCACTGAAATAAAGTGAGGAAAGAGGGAAAACCTCATGNTGTTAGGCAACTGTGTCCTTCACTACAAGACGACTTCGCAGAGAATGGAAATTCTGCTCAGTGAAGGTCTTGGTGAAGATGTCTATCGGTTGTTCTACTGAAGGAAAAAATTGTAGGTCGATGATCCCCTCATGTACTAAGTCCCAGATGTAGTGCATGTGGATCTCGATGTGCTTCGTCCACTGGCTCTAAACTGGATCTCTACAGAACTTCAGAGTTCTTTGGTTGTCACACCAGATGACGATCGATCGATGAAACTGAATGCCCAACTCAGTGAGAAAATGTTGTAGCCACATAGCCTGAATGGTTATGTTAACTACCCCTCTGTACTGTGCCTTGGCTGAAGAAAGAGCAATAACAACCTGCTTCTTGCTCGACCAAAAGATAGGCCCAAAACCAAGATTGAGTGAGTAACCAGATGTGGACTTGCGATCAATGTTATCGCCAGCCCAGTCAGAATCAATGAACCCGATGAGATATAATGTAGAGTCTACTGCATAATGAATCCCAAAGGTAATGGTGCCCTGTACGTATTGAAGAATAAACTTTGCAGTCTTCCAATGTAGCTCATATGGCTCTTGCATGAACCTGTAAACTGCGCCAACTGCATAAGAGAGGTCTGGTCTGGAGAGTGTGAGATACAACAAGGTCGCTACTAGTTGTTTGTACAGTGTGTTGTCAACCAGTGGAGTGTCCCCTCCATCCTCAGGTTTGACTCCTGATAGGAAAGGAGTCGGAGCAGACTTGCAGTCTGTCATGTGAAATCTCTCAAGGATATCTTGAGCATACTTGGCATGAGACAGTTTGATGCCTGATGCATCCTTATTGATCTCGAGTCCAAGGAAGAAGTGTAGCGAACCCATGTCCGTCATCAAAAACCTGTCATGTAGAATCCTCTCGACTGCAACAATTGTTGAAGTCGAGCAACCGGTGATCAACAAATCATCAACATGCAAAACTAAGAGTAGAGGTGAATCAATCGTCCTGATCATGTAGACATTCAGGTCTGATTTACAACGTACAATGTTCTATGAGAGCAGGAAGGAGTCCATCTTGGCATACCATGCCCTTGGAGCCTGCTTGAGGCCATAAAGAGACTTCTTCAGTCGATAGAACAAATATGAATCCTGCATAAATCCCTGGGGTTTCTCCATATAGATCTCCTCAGAGAGATCACCGTGAAGAAATTCATTCTTCATGTCCATCTAATGAACTTCCCATCCCTTGGCTACTGGAATGGCAAGTGCCAAACGTATGGAATCCATCTTCGCTACTGGAGTGAAGGTCTCATCATAGTCAATTCCATGCACCTGCTGAAAGCCTTTGGAAACAAGCTTGGCTTTGTATATGATAATCTGTCCATCCGCTGCGCTCTTGGTCCTGTAGACCCATTTGCACCTGAAAAGTTTCCTTCCAGAAGGAAGGGAAACCAGATCCCAAGTCTGGTTCTCGAGGACGGAGTTGTAATCCTCCTGCATGGCGGATTCCCAAAAGGGATTTCCAGTAGCCTCACCATAAGACTGTGGATCTAAAGACTGAACCAAGAAAAGATGATTGGATGGCAATGGTTCAATGGCAGTGAGTGCAATAGGAGGCTCCTCGAAATCAGATTGAGTCCTCCTAGTATCAGTTGGATCACTAACAAGATCCCCTGCATCCTGAAGAGTAGTCTAGGCCCACTTGGGCCTCTACTGTGGCTTTGCATCTGCATCTGGATGTAATGAATCTATATCTGACTGTATTGACTCTGTATTTGGATCATTTGAATCCTCTGAATTAGAACTCTCGTCTGAAGAAGAGTCGGCATGTGCATGCTCATCATCTCGGACAGGTGGAAGAATGAAGGTGTCTGCATGCGACTGTTGAGATACATGCGAGACACTTTCCTTGAATTGGACACTTCGCTCAATGATGAGTCGGTCTGAGGAAAGAACAGTAAGTCTGTATCCCTTCACACCGTTGGTGTATCTAGCAAAGATACACTCTATGCTATGTGGATCAAGTGCCTTCCTCTTTTCAGAGGGAATCCGGGCCCATGCATGTGAACCGAAAATACGAAAGTGGGTCACTTCCGGTTTGAGGCCGCTCCAAGCCTCGTAGGGGGGTCTTATCCTTGACAGATCTACGGGGAGATTTGTTTTCGATATAGGTTGCACAATTAAGTGCTTCGGCCCATAGTCTATGTGGTAGTGACTTTGCATGTAGCATGCAAGATGCCATATCTTTTAGAGATATGTTTTTCCACTCAGCAACTCCGTTTTGTTGCGGAGTATAGGGAACTGTGTGCTACAACTGAATCCCTCCCTCACGACGAAAATTCTGAATCTCATGATTGACATACTCTCCCCCGTTATCAGTTCGAAGGATTTTGATTTTCTTTCTGGACTGTGTCTCAACAAGGGCTTTGAAATCTTTGAGGTGTTGAAAGACCTCAGATTTTTGCCTGAGAAAGTAAATCCATGTGAAACATGAGAAATCATAAAAAAAAATGAGAACAAACCTCACTAAATGCTGATTGATGGATGTGGAAAAGGACCCATGAGGTCACTATGGATCGGATCTAAAGGAGAGGAAGCTCTTTGAGTCTTTCCTTTGTCGAATTTCTATTGAGGGTGTTTTCCAAGAACACATCCCTCGCAGATTCCTTTGGAGAAATGGATGTTCGATAGGCCATCAACCAATATTTGCTTGCTAAGTTGTTCCATATATCTGAAATTCAAATGCCCGAACCTTTCGTGCCATATCCTACTACTTTCATCAGCATGGGTAAGCAGTAAAGCAGAATCTAGTTCAATAAATTCAGAAAATGTATACAATCTAGATTGATGATTTACCTCATAGGTAACAACCCTGGAATTGGTTTGCATGTCATAGATGTCCATTGCATTAGGTGTGAATATGAATTTATTTCCGATGTCAGAATTTTTCATCTGATACACGGAGAGAAGATTGACAGAAAGCTTGGGAACATGCAACACATTCTCGAAGCTTCCGTTGGTGAGTTCAATCCTTCCTTTGTCGGTGACCTCGAGTCGAGAGTTGTCCCCCATCAAAATAGGAGGACCTTTGCATGCATCCAATGGAGAATATACTACTTTTGTGGCAGCCATGTGGTGTGATGCTCCCGAATCTACGATCCAAGCATCAAGAGAGGATTTCATGGCAATTAAGGCATGGCTAGAATTGCCTTTCTTGGGATTCTGATCTTCTGGCTTCTTCTTCTTGGCACCTTCGGGGATGCAATCTCCAAGGTTTTTTTGCTGAAGTATTTGAGTGATTAGATATATTTGTTTCTACATGCATGCAGATTCTGGATGGAATCCTTTATGGAAGTATTTTCATTTCTCCCCTTTTCTTCCCTTTCCACCTTTGGATTTGAAGGCATCGGTGAAAGATTTTGAGTACCCTTCCTTTTTCGGATTTGCATTATCTTTCCTTTTATCTTTATCTTTAGATTTCTGATATTGATGTCTGCCATATTGCATAGTAAGTGCATGAGCCTTTGGGCCTTTGATTTTTCCCATGTTGATGAGCTTGGTTTGCTCTTGTGTCAGGGATTCGATAAATTCCTCAAGAGAAGGTATCTTCCGGGTGGCTCTAGAGGCAAATTTGATTGAATGGAATGTGGATATGAACACGGAGATTTCAGGACCAAGTTTGGAGAAAATGGTGAGAACCATTTGTTTCTCCTTAGATTTATCAACCCCACAAGCTTTGAGTTGCGACAGTAAATCCTTGTATTTTGTAAAGAAATCTTGGAGATTGTCGAAGATTTTTGGATCCAATGTGAGAAATTCCACCTCGAGCATGTGTCCTCTCATCTCATATTGTTTTCCAAAGATCCATTCCAAGGTGGTCCTAGCTTCATTGGGGGTTTTACAAGAAGATATGTGAAAAAGGATATTAGGAGAGATGAGACTGCAAATTGTTCCGAATGCTTCATCCATTCGATTTAGATGGATTTTTCTATGGCTGATATCGGTTTTGTCTCTGTATTCAAGGTTAACCTGTACAATCCTCTGATTCGGAGATGCATGATTATTCTCTTCTTCCATGCAAAGTAACTGTAAGGTGTAAGAATTAATTATTTTGAGAATTCCATTTTTCCGCTGTCTTCAATCTTTGGTACCTTCAAAAATAATTTGGTGTAGCTTTTGTTGGACACACCAACCACACTGAGAGGGGAGGGGGTGAATCAGTGTAGGGATCTTTTTCAACTTTCTTTCACAAAACTCCTTAGTTAGCAATCACCATTTATTCATCACTTATTATTGTCATTTATAACCAGTTAAATGTGAACATATATCAACAACATATACCAGCAATAAGTCATCACCATAAGGAACACAAAGAACACACGATGTATGTACAATTTTCCTTTTATTACGGACTACAATCCTTGGGTTATCAACAACAACCGAATAGAGTTACAACTCCACAAGAGCACCAACTCTACAATGCAAGAATCAACTTACATAACTCAACACCAACTGAGAAGAGGAATCAATCCTCAACAGATACCAATCTGTCAACAGGTACACACCCTGTCAGTAGTGCAACACACATATGTATGTTCCCTACCAGTAGTACAACTCGCGTATGTACCCGACCTGTCTGTACTACAACTTGCGTATTCCTTCTGAACAATTAGGGTTTTCTCTCCATGAAAAACTCAGATCCTCTGCACCCTTCAGTCACATCCACTTATGTCCTTCACTATCCAATCTGAACCATAACCAATCAAAACACATCTATGCTCTCCAACAACTTACTCATGATTCTCAACCATACAATATGAATGATAATTAATCATGTATAAACAACCAGTATATTATGGAAATCATATCAGTACTGAACCATAAGTTTATTGCTCACTCTATCAATCAACCAACATAACCATATCACAACAACCATACCAAGAATGCCTCAAGCATTCACCATACAATAAGCAAGAGTATCCATCAAGACAACCGTGTAACCTGTTAGCACTCAATTTTTATGGAGATTTTAAGTGTCTTTAGCATCCTTGTGCTAAAATGTTGAAATCTTTTTGCTCATTTTCCCTAGCTCATAAACTTCAATTTCCTTATTGTGTCAAGAAGAGTCTTAATTCATGAATCTTTTTCTCCAAAAACCTATGGCCTTTGTCTTTTTTACCTACAATACAAAAATGCAACAAATTGATAAACCCCTATTCTATGCTTTGTATCTTCAAATATATTTTATATTTGAAAAATCTCACATTACTGAAGATATAAGGTAAATGATTTTTTAATGCCCTATGCCTAAGTTATGCCTAAACTACATATTGCTTAGAATTATTGCATATTGTCTAAGAATAGAGTTTTCTAAAACCCAAGCCACATGCTCATTTCTTACATTAGCCACGCAATAAACCTACATGTCAACACACAAGGCCCAAACTCAAAGCCGAGTTCATATGCTAAATCAAGCTTATCAATCTGTCAACTTCCAAGTCATGTTCACTTGTCAAAATACGAGGCAAACAACTAAGTCGACACCCAAATCCTAGGCATGTATGTGCAGAGTGCAGTGCACTGCGTTTTCCCCTGGGCGCTGTGTTTTCTCCTGGGCGCTATGTTTTCTCCTAGGAGTAGTGTAACGACGGGCGCTGCACAGAGTGCTACCGAATGTTTTGGCAGGTGCTACCTAATTTCTGGCAGAGACAAAATTTGCGCAGAGATACACCATCTGTGAATTACTCCTTCAACAAATTCAAGCAAGACTATATTCCTTCTATCTTTTATCTTGGCCCGTGAGTAAGGATGCATGAATTCTTCCACAAGAAAACATAATGTTCTTGATTCCTAAGTTATGCGTGCAGATAACAACGCTCTTGCAAATGATATGAGATCTATCTTGAAGATTTTGAGTATTTCGTTAATGTATGCATTAACTGGTTCCTTGCAATGCTCATGATAGTCAATACCAGGTTCTTGGATGGCAGAATATGGCAGCAAAGACAAGGATGCAACATTGTGCAACATATTAAGGAAAGAAGTTTGTTTATACAAATACCATAACAGAATGAAGATTTCATTTTCACAGTTTTGAAAAACACCAGAGTCTGCATACAGGTGTAGCACAGTGGCGCTACGTAAAGGCACTACCTAATATTTCATAGAGAATAAAGGTTGGCACACATACGCAACAAGCCCAACAACTTTTTGGATGGATGATGATGGAGAAAATTGCAGTGCAGCAGCTGGCATCATGAGGACAACCATATGCTATTGAAAGACACATGGCTAACAAGGAGCTGTGCAACAAAGGGGAATCAAATCAGTTTGAAAGTTGGTTGGATTAGTCACCAACATTTTCCTATTTTTTAGCATAGTTTGTTAGCCAAGTTGTTAGATGAAATAAACTCTTAGAGATTTTCAAGGGAAGGAGGCCAGCTCGTACCTCCAGCTTTTGCCTCCCTTTTTGTTTTAAATAGATAGTTGAAATGCTTTAGTAAAGGTTGGGATGGTTGAGCTGAGGGTCCCAAACTATTTTTGTACTTTGACAGAATTAATATGAAGATAGCCTATCTTATGATTTTCTATGTTAAGAATTCATTTGTAGAAGAGAGTGATGTTTAGTTGTGTTTTTCTTTGTTTTGACTCTTAAACTTTGTTGGTCTTCAACAACAAGCGTGAGAGGGTTGCTTAGGAGGATCCTTTGAGATCTTCTACCTTGTGTGTTGTTGAATCTCTTCTGAAAATGATCTTCAGATTATGATTCTTCTTCTATTGTATAAATAGTATGCTTGAAAAGGATTTTCATGTCTCTCTGTTTGTAGTTTTATGTTTTCTCATAAAATTCTTCCACTTGAAAACCTTGAAGGGCTAAACATTACTTTTGGATGATCTGTTTTGCTGCATATGAAAGATGATTTGCAAGGATAGAGTCATATGATTTGTTAAGTCAAGCAGATAGCTTCAGCCCTACCTCTCTCATACTTTCAAAATCAAGTTTCTTTTCATAAACTTTTGATGTTACAAAGCTCACCTGATTACAGTCTAGGGTGAATTTTGGAGTGATAACATAACCATACCAGAACTTTTATGGAAGATTTGAGCCCATAGAATGCAGATCTGGAAATTGATTCAGGCTTCAATGTAGTGGCCTATTTAATTAACATCAATCAATTTTACAACATAACAGTAAAATTCAATAATTCCTTTATATTGAGCAAAATAGTAAAATTCAAAAATTCCTTGAATTGAGCACATTCACATATAGATTTATCAACAAATAATAAAATTTTATAGCAAAATAAAACAAATACACAATTTAAATACCTGGGTCTGATGCTAATTCGCCTTGCTGCCTCACTGTTGCCTTCCTGCTGCCTGATGCACTGACCAACACTGCCCAAACCTACTATCCTCCCTGCCAACTAGGACAACTACCTAGCTCCAGGATATCATATGGATATCCTGGCTCCCGTGCCCAAAACCTCCAGCAAACCGGTGCCTGTACTGATCCAATCCGACTCCAAAAATCAACTCCCCTCTGCAAATCCAAGAGAGCCCCTCCCAAAAAATCAATCCCCAATCTCCCGTAGAATGATAATCCCCCCTTTGTCCACCTCCTTCCCCTCCATATTCCTCCTTCACCGCCCTCCCCCTTCATTTACTTCCCTACCTACCCATTTATTACCTTATCTTATCCTTTCGTAGTTAATGCCCCTTATCCCCTTTATTTATTATTTTATCCTATATTTAATGTCTTACCCCTTTGAATTAATATCTTATCCCTTTCCGTGTACGTAAC
>ML796900.1:565375-602273 GCA_009831015.1 Picea engelmannii | reverse complement strand
TCTTACCCCTTTGAATTAATATCTTATCCCTTTCCATGTACGTAACTCTTTTTTTTTTTAATTTAAACAATATAACTTATTATCCCTTTTAAATTTAATACCCAAGTTATTGAATATAATAGGTAGTTAATTAATTAATTAATTAATCAAAATTATAACCTTTAATTAATTAATACATATTTAATTAGTATCTTTATACCAATCTTGTTTAATTAATACCATGTTAAGGCAATTAATCCCCTAATTAATTTTTACTTAATAAACCTTAAACATTTATTCAACTAGGGTTGTTACATTCAAGAACCTGGCATCAAATCACACTCAAGTCTTCATGACTTCCTCCAACTGTATGCGCTCTGTCCTCCTTCAACTCGCATGTGTACGTGCTCTGGCTCACTCCAGCCCGCGTATGTACACTCTCTATCCATGGCTTCTAACGCACTCCTTCAGAAACTAAGGTTTTTGAACTTCCAAAACTTTCGTCATCAAGATCTCAGAATTACGGAAAATTTGATGCGTCCATGAGATCCTCCAGTCAATCTCTCTCTTAGAATAGATCTTCAATATATGCTCAAGAGATATTTTTCACAAGAGACCCTTGCCTCTTATTTATACTCTCCAAGTAGCTTCCTTAGAAGCATCTTCTTGGCCACTTTGTCCATATACCCACTTTGTCCACATAGTCACCTATGTCCAACTTTTCCCAATTTTCCACTTGTCCAACTATCCAATAGCCACTTGACCACTTAACCCACTTTCCTTATTTTAGGGTTAACCTTCTTATAACTACTTTCCATAATTAGAAAGTTCTCCATTTACTTTATTATTCAAATAATCTTCTTTGACTTTGTCACTTCACTTTATTATTTAAATAATTTCTTCTTTGTAAGAACTTTGACTTCTTTGACCTTTTGGGGCTTCAAGCCAACATATGAGGGTCCTCCAACTTCGTAAGGCCATAACTCTCAAACCGTGAGGAGTTATGTGATGTTCCACATACCACCCGAAATGGCATGACAAGCACTATCCATATAGGATAGTTTCACTGACAAATTCACTGATCTTCGTCTCATTATTCCATAATTAAGCATGGGTTCTCTAACCATACTTCTAGGATAACTTAATCGCAAAGCGTCTTCTCGTGAGGGATTTCACCATAAGGGGACCAATTTTGAGTTCATCCATTTGTAATTCCTATCAACCATGATAAGACAATAATGAGTCATCTTTACATCAATCCAACTGGAATAACCCATGAACGATCAATACATCAATCCATCTTCATCTATGCATCATGTATCAATGAAACCACATCGATCCATATTCATCTATGCATCATATATCAATGAATTCATTTGACATCAAAGACAATACATTCTTCATCAATTATACTATGATAAGACATTGTTCCTTTGACATCAAACCTTTGACATCAATCCTTTGACATCAATGACAACATGATCCAACAATCTCCCCCTTTGGCATTGATGGAAATACCAACATTGATGTCAACACCAATCATTGATGGTAACATGTAGACAAGGCATCGCTCTACATCAATAGTCATATCAATCACATCAATGTGACTATCTCTCCCCCTTTGACATCAATGGCAAAGGGTAGTTCTCTCCTTGGGGCTACTCCCCCTGTCTGAATGCCTTTGATCTTCCTCTGAATAATCTCTCCCCTTTTGAATAAGGGATATCACTCTAATCTAATGCTGAATATATATCGCTCATGCTTCCCCTATGACCATCGCTCCCCCTAGAACTATGCCTCTGTGCTCTTTCTCCAAGTACAAAGCTCCTTTTCCAAGTATTTATCTTTGCATTTGATGAATATCTCTTCCTAGAATCATGGGAAGAAGAATGATCCCCCCTATGGGTATGTCTCCCCCTATCTTCTCTATAATATGAACAATATGCTACCACTGCAATATGCTTATGTTGCAAATACTACTGCTCAACCATAACATAGATCGACTGCTCTTTTTATGACGATCCTTGGACCTGTCCATGCATCAAACTCGTGCCATACCATACATCATGAAGAAAAAGATATGTCAACAATGAAATAGAGAATCATGAACAAAACATCAACCAAGTACATCCTGTGCCATACTGTGTGCCAACCATGCACAACACCCATGTACAACAACCATGTACATCAATACCATAGAATATGCCATAAGATATCATCAATGGAGTGTATCAACCATATGCCTCTACCAACATGCCAACCATGTGCCACAAACAAGCGTCATACTCATGATATGCCTCCACCATGAACCAAGTGCCACAACCATGTATCTCAATCAATCAAGTGTCTCAACTGTATCATCCCATATATCATGTACCAAAGTATATGCTAAAGAAGTAATACCAATGGTGTACTTTAGCCAAGTACTATCATCCACAAACATATACCATCTATGAGTGTATCAACATGCACTAAGCATGTATCACCACCTGTACCAAGCAAGTCTATCAACCATGCACCAATACTACAACAAGATGAACTACAATCAAGATGTGTCCTCATACATGTATGCCAAAACATGTGCCAATCATACTGCTAGTAGGTGCTTCTAACAATGTACCAAAAGTGTACCAAACATGTATCAACTATAGATCAGGTTATGACTCATCAAACATGACCTCCTCATCAACTCATCAACTCCATGTCCCAATATGTATCTCAACCATATGCCAAATGCATGCACCAAAGTATCCAACAAATATGCCTCTAACAATACATCATAAGATATTTTAATGGAACTCAAGTATGTACCAGCCATGTACCCTAATAGATTTGTCTCAACCATCATTCACTTCAATAAACACTAAGCATCCAAAACTACATGTACTAGATGTGTGCCTTAATAGGTCAACGATACGTCTAGCTAGCATTATCATGATATATCTCATAACCAAAGTTCCATTACTTCACTGTCTCAACCAACATTGTTCCTCAATAGAAAAATGCTTCAATCCACACTCTAGTGTTAGTACCATGCATCCAGGATAGTCTTTCAACACTCAACCATATGTCATCACCATACATACATCAATTATGTATGCCAAAATGTAATCATGAAAACCTGCAATAAAATATTTCAGACCCTGCAACAAACCATGTCAGACCCTGGAACACAGAGTTATACCATCATACCATGCTGCAACTCATATGCATAGCATTTTTCCCAAGGCTTTTACCACATATACATGTCTTGCTGTACAGACATATCACATATGTACGTGACCTATTTATAGGTCAACCAACGTATGTACAAAACTGTTACCATTGTAACCCGCGTATGCTTCTGAAGATGACAAACTTGAGCTTCCCTTAAGGCTGCCATTCTGTTATGATTGTTCAGTTTTCTTCACCCACTTCTGAAGGTGTCACAACTTCTCAAATCTTGAGCTATGGGCTTTCATATTTTAAAAAATGTCTCCCTTCCTAACTTCATGCTTTCTTCTAGTCATGTTATGTGAAGTCCTCATCATGGATTGTCTTCTTGTGTTCCATCAATCCTGGGATTTGTGGCCATATCCACTACAACTGTAGCATCTCATGGTGTGACAATGAGCAACAATGTGTCCTACTTGATCACATCCCCAACACCTTAGGGTGTTATGAAATCTTTCATTATCTCTCCTTGCATAAAATCTGCATTCCAAAGCTTTGTGACCATATGCATTACATGAGTAACAGTGACCATGAAAAACATTTTCATACCTTTGCTTTGGTGTCCATCTTGAAGGTGTCTCTCTTCTTTGAGGTGTAAAGATGGCTTCTTGATGTCTTCCTTGCTTTGTTCTTTTGAAACTTTCTTTGCCTTGTGTAGATGGTTGACTTGCAACATTATTTCCATCCTTTGAGAGTGAGGGACTTACCTCATGCTTCTTTGAGGTGCTTGCTTCAACATGTGTAGCTTCTTTGTTGTATCCAAGACCCGATTTATCATTTGGTGATCTTTGATTATCCAAGATCTCATTCAAGATTGTTGAGCTATTCAATAATTTGTTTGACTTTTATACTTTCTTTCTAGGATCAACAACTTCAGCTTCCAACTTATGACATGAGTCTTCCTTTTCATTTACTTGATTCTTTAGTAATTCCTCTACCCTTTTGGCTTCTTCAATTTGGGTCTTGAGATGGACATTAACTTCAAGACTTTTGCTAATATCATCATCTAGCTTCTTATTCTCTTCTATTTCATTCTTTAGTCTTTTGATCTCTTCTTCTTTTTCTTCTAATTGAATCTTTTTACTTTCTTCTTTTTCCTTGAGCATTTCCTTTAACTTCAAGATATGCCTTTGATTCTTTTTGAGAAACCTTTTAGTGTTCTCAGAAAGATAGCTATATTCTATGTAACAATGGTCATAGTTGTATTTGAATAGATCCCATTTAACTTTCTTTTTAAGCTCTGATAGTTCTTCTTCTACTTCTTCCATGGGATAACTATCATCTAACTCTACACAAACTATTTCTAGCTTTTCTTCTTCACTTGTAGATAAATATTCAACGTCATCACTTTTTGAAATATTGTAATCAAGGGATTTTGGAGATTCTTTACCTTCATTGACTTAATGGGATTGTCTTCAAGGTATTCCTTTTTGTTTTGGTATGTCTTCTCTAGCTTTAGCCATAGATCCTTGGCGGAAGTGCATTGTCCCATGCTCTTTTTGATAGAACTTGAGAGTCCACTAAGAATGGTCTCGAGAGCCAATGCATCATTCTTATTTTCTTCCCTTTGAGTTGCAAACTTTGACTTTTTCTTTAAAGGAATTGATCCACCAATAGCTTCTTTCCAAACATAGGCTCCTATTTCCTTCAAATGCACTTTCATTTCTATTCTCCATGTAGAATAATTTTCCTCATCAAGGATTGGAACTTCGTCATCCATTTGTGTGTCCATGGATCTCCTCCAAGCTTGTTAAGGCTCATAGTGAAGGCCTACTCTAAAACCAATTTTTTGACACACCGACCACACTGAGAGGGGGGGGGGGTGAATCAATGTAGGGCTCTTTTTCAACTTTCCTTCACAAAACTCCTTAGTTAGCAATCACCATTTATTCATCACTTATTACTGTCATTTATAGCCAGTTAAATGTGAACATATATCAACAACATATACCAACAACATATATCATCAATAAATCATCACCACAAGGAACACAAAGAACACAAAATGTATGTACAATTTTCCTTTTATTACGGACTACAATCCTTGAGTTATCAACAACAAATGAATATAATTACAACTCCACAAGAGCACCAGATATACAATGCAAGACTCAACTTACACAACTCAACACCAACTGAGAAGAGGAATCAATCCTCAACATATATTAATATGTCAACAGGGATGTGATCTATTAGTAGTGAAACATGCGTATGTACGTGCCCTACCAGTAGTACAACTCACGTATGTACGTGGCCTGTCTGTACTGCAACCTACGTATTCCTTTTGAACAATTAGGGTTTTATCTCCATGAAAAACTCAGATCCTCTACACCCTTCAGTCACATCCACTTATGTCCTTCACTGTCCAATCTAAACCATAACCAATCACAACACATCTATGCTCTCCAAATACTTGCTCATGCTCCTCAACCATACAATATGAATGCTACTTAATCATGTATAAGCAACCAGTATACTATGGAAATCATATCAGTACTGAACCATAAGAGTACTGCTCACTCTATCAATCAACCAACATAAGTTATAACCATATTACAACAACCATACCAAGAATGCCTCAAGCATTCACCATACAATAAGAAAGAGTATCCATCAATACAACTATGTAACCATACCAAAACTTTTATGGCTGATCTGAGCCCATAGAATGCAGATATGGAACTTGCTTCAGACTTCAAGAACCTGGCATCAACTCACACTCAATTCTTGATGTCTTTCTCCAACCATACATGCTCTGTCCTCCTTCATCCTGTGTGTGTACGCGCTCTGGCTCACTGTAGCTCGTGTATGTACGCTCTCTGGTCCACTGCTGCTCGTGTACTCCTTCAGAAAATTTCTCCCTCAAGATCTCAGACTTACGGAAAATTCGATGCGTCCATGAGATCCTCTAGTCAATCTCTCTCTTAGAATATATCTTCAATATATTCTCAAGAGATATTTTTCACAAGAGACCCTTACCGCTTATTTATACTCTCCAAGTAGCTTCCTTAGAAGCATCTTGTTGGCCACTTACTCCACATACCCACTTTGTCCACATAGTCACCTATGTCCAACTTTTCCCAATTTTCCACTTGTCCAACTATCCAATAGCCACTTGACCACTTAACCCACTTTCCTCATTTTAGTGTTAACCTTCTTATAACTACTTTCCATAATTATAAAGTTCTCCATTTACTTTATTATTGAAATAATCCTCTTTGACTTTGTCACTTCACTTTATTATTTAAATCATTTCTTCTTTGTAAGCACTTTGACTTCTTTGACCTTTTGGGGCTTTAAGACAACATATGAGGGTCCTCCAAATTCGTAAGGCCATAAATCTCAAACCGTGAGGAGTTATGTGATGTTCCACATACCACCAGAAATGGCATGACAAGAACTATCCATCTAGGATAGTTTCACTGAAAAATTCACTGATCTTCATCTCATTATTCCATAATTAAGCATGGGTTCTCTAACCATACTTCTAGGATAACTCAATCGCAAGGCGTATTTCCATGAGGGATTTCACCATAAGGGGACCAATTTTGAGTTCATCCATTTGTACTTCCTATCAACCATGATAAGACAATAATGAGTCATCTTTACCTCAATCCAACTGGAATAACCCATGAATGATCAATACATCAATCTATCTTCATCTATGCATCATGTATCAATGAAACCACATCGATCCATCTTCATCTATGTATCATATATCAATGAATCCATTAGACATCAAAGACAATACATACTTCATCAATTATACTATGATAATGCATTGTTCCTTTGACATCAAACCTTTAACATCAATGACAACATGATCCAACAAATTTTTCTTAGCAATCCGTCGGCTTTGATACCATGTAAATGTGTTGAACTTGCACATAATAGATCTAGCTAGAAAATACCACACACATTTGCAAAGATAAATTGAGAAAGAAGAAGCAAGAGAGAAAGAATGGAAGAATTCTCATTAACAATAATGAATAATGAATAATTTACACATGATATACTCTGTATAACTCTATCAATGTGCACTGGAGGTGAAGCCAATGTGCCATAGTGGTGGTCTAAAGTGATATGGACACACACCAATAGTTATGGGAGTGAACTGCCACCTAGTCTAGTCTTTCGGGCATTTACAGGAGTGAACTACCACCTAGCTGAGTTAAATAGTCTACCAGTCTTCAGTTAACTAACTGAAACAAAATGAATTGAGGATGAGATCAGGGAATCATGGGTAATGCGCTAGTCTGGTGATGATACCAAGGACAATGCACATTAGCTGGTGATGATCCCAATGTTGCATGGTGACAAAACCAATGCAATATCTAGACTCCACTCAACTAGTCAAACTGAATTGAATATTCTCCTAGAGGAATATTCTCCCTAAACTTTAGAAGACTGGATAAATAGTAATAAACATAGGAAAAAAACTTAGGAAAAAGAAATCCTAGGTGTGTATGAAGTAACTCCAACAAAAAGGTTACTCTCACGGATACCATCGAGGGTCAAGGGTCCTCCTAACCCCTCATCATCCAGTAATATCAACCCCGAGTCAGGAAGCCCACGAGTCCAACACTCTTCTTAGGAGGAGGCGGTAGAATTCCATCAACAAATTGCTCCATGCATTCAAACTGCTCTTGCCTCTGTTGAAGAGGAGGTACATCAAGAACGTGCAGAGGTTCATGATTGGAAGGTAGATGCATATATTGGAACCTAGGTCCCCGACATGGGCAACTCTCGAGCCAGGGATACCAAATTCTTGAAGACATTTGATTTGTATTGGCATATCAAAAGTTTCATGGGTAAGATGTAGTTGGATAGTGAAAAGGACAAGGAAGAGGTGTTGGAACAACTAGTTGTGGTTCACCAAGAACTCTAGGACATAATGGCTCATCCAAACATCCAAGAACACCTTGTAGAAGACCAACAAGCCAATTCCGCCAAGACTCTAGAACAATCTCTTCTTGAGAGGTCAGGTGGCCCCTCTCCTCATTATATCTCTGAAACATTTTTGTTTGTGAATATTATAGAATTATTTAGACATATATGTAGGATAGATAGATATCTCAACTAATTTTCCAACTATATGATTTTGATTTCATTCTAAAAGTTAGATCAAACTCTTTGGACACCCATTGTGCTCCATAGTTGTTGGTCTGGTTTCCCTAGTGGAAAATCAACAACTAAGTGGTTGATGTATATATTTCACCTCTTTGATAAATATAATTCTAGTTTGGTTTGCCGACAAACAAACAAAAAACGAAAGAGTCTTAAACAATAATAGGCAAAATATCATCTACACAAAAGAGCCCAAGTATTCCAATAATTACAAAAAAGACAAGTTGGTTTACTATAAAACTACAAGGTGCATTATGGCTCTTATTACCCATATAAAAAATTCACATTTATACTACTCACAAGAAAGTTGAGAACCGTTGGCTCACCAATATGAAATTATGATTTATTAAATGGTTTATTTAATACGTATTTAATCATTTAATTGTTCTTTAACAATTTATTTGATTTCGAATACCATATTTGTTGTGAGGTTGTCACATGAGTTGTGATTGAGTTTTCATCGTATACAAAGAACCTTCAAAATTGAAAAACGTCTTAACAATTTTAATTGGGAAGATGGTTACAAACTTAGTCACTCGTCAAAATCCATCATCCATCATCCATCATCCTCGCCAATAAACACCCCCCTTCGTATCCTCTTATATTTCTCATCCTCCGCTTCATTTCCTCTCATTAACTCCCCTTTAATCCCTGTTCATCTTTCATTATATCTAAAATGTTTTTCCTCTTCATCATTATTTTTATCTTTTTAATCTTTTACCACCAACTCGATACTTACTTAATTCATTATTTCTTTAATGTATTTTTATTAATATTTCTTTCAATGATTTTATCTTTCCTTTTATCTTAATTTTTTTTCCATCTTAATTTAGGTCAAATGGTCATCTTTAATGTCTCTCTCTCTCTCTCTCTCTCTCTCTCTCTCTCTCTCTCTCTCTCTCTCTCTCTCTCTTATTTTTACAAAGGTGGTAAAACCTATCATAAATCAATTCTCAAACGACAATGAAGATAGTCATCATTAGCTACTATCCACAAATGTGTGTTGACTCATCATTATTATTCAAGGAAAATCATGCCACCTAAAATAACCCACTAGTGGTCTGTAAGGGGATAGACACTTAGTCTTGCCAAATGCATATGGGTCTTAGGCCATTAACATTGTTATCGCACGATTTGTAGCTAGGGAAAATCCTAACCCAAGCAACAAATGTGTGACACAACTAGGGACACCTATCACTGTCACCTCAATAGATATCCCCCTTGTTTTAGTGATGGATTGTTAGGGACCTAACCCCTCACGTAGGTAGAATAATATATTTCCATGTAATAAAGGTCAATATTAATAAGGCCTAGCAATAAGTAAGAATAAGTCCAATGTAAGAAGACCTAATAGAAGCTTTCGCTTCTAGAAGGATGTTCCTATAGATTGTTCTTTTGATAGACATATTTAGTATAAATAGGAGTCGAGGGTATGAGAAGTTTTGTCTATGATATTATTGTAATAGAGATCTACTCTGCTAGAGGTTGCCCCCTCGAAGAGGCAAGTGAACATTGCTCTTAGTAATCAAAGTTCTCTTTCTGGTGTTATTCTGGTATCATTTTGGTATTATTGTGGTGTTGTTATGGTTATATTGTTGTTCATATGCCATTTCTACCTGATTATTTATGTTCTGCATACTATTTTATATCCGGAATATTACAAGTGGTATCAAAGCACCTTCCTCGACAAAAAATTGTGGGTTATTTTTTTTTTCCATGGTAGAGACATATTACGAAGTCTTTAAGCTACAAAGATTTGTCGTTACACACATAAACCCACAGGTGAGGATTCATACACACAAGAAATACAAGTGGTACTTAAGCACACATCTGTTTTCCACCCTTGTAACCCCTGTTGGTACCCCTTCGAGTGGTAGCGCATCATAAAACACCTGTATACAAATCAACCTAGATCTCCTGAAGCCCTCCATAGATAAATCGATCGATTGAATGATTTTTATAATGCCACCGAGAACATCACTTGGGAAGATACTCTTTAGTACATGGGTAGTCAGGTAGTACGAATAAGGGCATGGTCTAGCCTCCTTAGTTGGTGCCCTGAGATATTGGGCCAAGTAATACTGTTGGATCTCGCACGCATATCAGAGAGCTATAGCACAGGGAAAACCCTAACCTTTGGGATAGAGACAAAAACAGAACAACCAATATCTATTGCCGCACAACTGTGTCTCCTACATTTAGGGTGCAAAATTACTACACATTTATTTCTGTTAAGCATTTGGGAATTTCATCACTACAATATTCTTCAGATCGGAGTATAACTCTACAGGAGTAAAAAAAAAAAAAAGAGTCTGGATTCTGTTGGCCCCATTATTTGAGACCTATTTTGTTGGATTCAATTCGTTGCCCTGATCGTTGTGATACACTTCACCCATTATTGGATTACTGAGAACAGGGGTGAATCAATAATAGAGCAATACAATCCTTTTTAAGCATATAATGCAAGTGTTATATCAATGTAGCATTATCATCCAACTTTACTTTAGTCTCACATGACTAGTTTTGGATTAGTCAACAACCCTAACTTGAAATAATCACAACTATGTACCTGTAATGAATAAAGATCTGAAAGTAGTACACAATGTTCTTTAGTGTGTTTTATACAATTCCTCCAGGTGTCACTACTTGGAACCCCTCAAAAAAGGGTTTATAGCAAAAATGGCATACCTTGTTGAATTCTGGCTTATTCTAGAGAGCGAACTTGTAGAGCGTGCCCCACACAGAACATTTGTTGTATGGATATGAAAATTGTACAAAGAATACTACAGACTTTACTCTAACCAACACATTTGGTCTTACTAAATTTGGATCTGTTATGAAGAAGTTATGACGTTTTTACTAGAAACACTTGTTTTAGACTAGTTTCAGGACTAGCCACAAACCCTATTTTTCATGGAGTGTAACTCTAACAATACAATGAACCACAAGCTAAAATTTGTACCACAACTACTTAGATATATTTCCTCAATGGCCTCCCAATTTCACAATCTAAATCATTCTAGAAGAAAATTTATTTCGAAAATGGTGAGATGACCTATAAATAACATACCTTAGAAAGCATCATCAAAAGAACTTATCCTCCCTTGAATTTCAGCCTTCTTTACTTCACCTTCCCTCTAAAATTCGGCTTAGATATCCTTTGGTTACCTTAGTCACCTGTAGATATTCAATATGCTCAAGTGTGATCAAAATGAGAGAGCCTTGCCTCTTATTTATACTCTCCAAGTAGCTTTCTTAAAAGCATCTTCTAGGTCACTTTGCCCACATAGCCATTTTGTCCACATAGTCACATATGTCCAACTTTGCCCAATTTTCCACTTTTCTATGTATCCATTAGCCACTTGACCACTTAACCCATTTTCCTCATTTTAGGGTTAACCTTCTTATAACCACTTTCCATAATTAGAAAGTTCTCCATTTACGTTATTAATTAAATAATCCTCCATGATTTTGTCACTTCACTTTCTTATTTAAATAATCCTCTTTAACTTTGTCTCTTCACTTTATTATTTGAATAATCCTCTTTGACTTTGTCACTTTACTTTATTTTTATTTTTGTAAATAAAAGGAGGATCCTTGTATTATATCGTATCTTCAGTTTACAGTTGTAAGTCGCTTGGCAGCTACTTGTCCTGCCACAGAAGGCAAACCAGGACATGTGGCTCCAAGCGATGATAATTCTATCATGGTTGTGGAATTGTTTACAAAATTGACAAAAATGCTGAGAGTTTCTACTGGAACTTCGTTCCAACTAGCTAACCTATGGCATGCTACATACATAGCTGCCATTGCTATGCTAGCTATACAACTGTAAAGAAAATTGAAAATTGTAATTGACAGAAAATAGAGTTTGGGGTAGGCCGCTTTAAACCAAAGGGGAACCTGGGCGTCCATTAGAAGTGAAGGCCGGGACAAAATTCTGTTTGCAAGTGGGGCATCTTGCAGACCTTGGGGCGTCTGAGAAGGCCTCCAAAAGCAGATACAAGCACTGGTTGATGATTCTCTATCCTTGCGCCTGCTCGTCTTGCTGTTGCCTGATGTCAAAAAGGAGTTCCAGGTGCTCCTCGGCTAGATAATGTTTGTTCTCTCCATCTTTTGAAACTTTCCAACTTGAAGGGATATCCTCCTCTACAATACAACCACCCTCCCACCGATGAGGCTGAAATTCAGGGACGGAGGTGGATGCAAACTCTTTCTTAGGCTCCAGGCTTGGGCTTGGTTGAGAAGAAGAGGGTGGCCCTGCATGCTGGAGAGAAGGTGAGGCCTCCCCTTTGTCCAAGTTGAGGCTCGAAAGAATTTCTGTTCGTGAACTGGTGGCCGTCAAGAGAAGAGGCAGTGGTTGTGAATGGAAGGTGGGGGACAGGGCCTCCTCCTTTGGAGAGCACTGGGAGACCTGGCTGTTTGGAGAGCGCATGGTGGACTGAGCATTGCTGGTGTGAGTGCAGGGACAAATGAAGTGGGCAATTGGAGCTCATTGGGAGCCAGTGAGTCTCTTGTCACGGGTGTAGGCATTTGTATTTTTGCCTGCTCACCTAGGTTTTCCTCTTTCCCAAGGAATGGTGGAGAAAAGCACAAGGGTGGTGAAAGGGAAATGGTGGTCTGGGTAGATGTGGAGAACACGCCTGGAGCAAATGGATAAGCCCGGAGGGCCGAGAGACATAGTGCTAGAGTGATAACTGGCAATGAGCAGGAGAATGAACGCGTCGTGGACAATTTTAACGCCGCTGAGGGCAGTTGAAGCCTCTCCCATCGCCATTGAAGGTTGACAGAACTGGTTTGAACTCTTGGTACCTGCAAAATGGCTGGAACGCGCATCCAGATGCTTTCCCAGGCACACTATGCTGAATGCCTTAAAAAATTGCTGCATGGGGAGTTAAATTCTCGGGGGTGGCAGCCTGGGGCAATAAATTACGTTGCCAGCTGTCTCGCCCAGGTGTCCTCCCTCCTTCGCTTCATGTCACCCCATCCGGGTTTGTCACTTCACTTTATTATTTAAATAATCCTCTCTTTATTATTAAAATAATCCTCTTTGACTTTGACACTTCACTTTATTATTTAAATAATCATTTTTGACTTTGCAAACACTTTGACTACTTTGACCTTTTGGGGCTTCTAGATGACTCATGAGGGTTCTCCAACTTCACATGGCCATATCTCTCTAATCGTGAGGAGTTATGTGATGTTCCACATACCACCAAAAATGACATGACATGTACTATCCATCTAGATTAGTCTTACTTGCAAATATATCAAAAATCATACCATTATACATCAAACAAACTTGGGTTCATTACCCAAACCTTTGTGCTATCAAAATTCGCTACCAGAATTTCTTCAAGGGTTGACATCAATGACAACAAACCCAATTAATCAACAATCTCCCCCTTTGGCATTGGTGGAAACACTCTGATGCAATACTGAAATCATATCACTCATGCTCCCCGTGGAACCATGCCCGCATCTCTGTGACCAATTCTCCCCCTGGAACCATTCCTTTGTCCTCTACATCTGATAAATCTCTCCCCCTTTTTAATCAATGGCAAATGTATCTTTCCATTCGGGGTTTCTCCCCCTAACTGACTCATTTGATCTCCCAACCTAAAATGTCCTCTTTATGGTGCTTCCTCGTGTACATCTAAGACATATAAGATAAGTATCCAAGAGCATTAATTTTGGAGTAGAAATAACTCCGAGTCTCTGGTGAAGATACTCAAAGGCTTCCCGTGGAAGCGGTTTTGTAAAGATGTATGTCACTTGTTATTTTGTATCCACATATTCAAATCTAATGTTCTTTTCTGCAACATGTTCCCGTAGAAAGTGATACTTGATTGGAATGTTCTTCGTCTTGGAGTGCATCACCGGGTTCTTTGAGATATTGATGGCACTTGTATAATCACAATATATTGGAATGGGCTCATCGTACTCAACCTGTATATCTGTCAGAGTTTGTTTCATCCATAAAACCTATGTACAACATGCTGCTGCTGCAATATACTCTACCTCGACTATAGATAAAGATACTGATGATTGTTTCTTGCTTAGCCATGATACTAAACACTCACCCAAGTAGAACGCTGCTACACTGGTGCTTCGTCGGTCATCAATGCAACCTGCCCAATCTGCATATGTGTAGGTAAAACATGATAGATCCTTTCCTTTTGGATACCATAATCCAAACTCTTCTGTTCACTTGAGATATCTGAAAATCCTCTTCACTACTAATACATGTGATTCCTTTGGTGCTGCTTGAAATCATGCCACCTGTCCAATTGCCTACATTACATCTGGTCTGGTTGTTGTCACATATAGTAGGTTACCAATCATTGACCTGTATTGCCTCTGATCTGTAGACTTTGAATCATCATCTTTGCTCAACTTGCAACTCGTTTGCATGGGAGTGATAACTGGTTTCCAATCTTCAATGCCAAACCTCTTTAGCATTTCTCTGATATACTTGGTTTGAGAAATGAAAAAACCTTGGTTTCTTTGACGTATCTGAAGACCCAAAAAGAAGGATAGTTCTCCAAGTAATGACATTTCAAATTCATTCTGCATATCCTTTGCAAATTTTTGGCTTAACCTCTCATCAGTACTTCCAAAAATAATATCATCGACATAAACTTCAATTAATAAAATACTATTTTGAGTTACCTTGATGTAGAGGTTGTTGTCTGCACTTCCTTTTCTGAACCCTGCCTATTGTAGATGTTTATCCAGTCTAGAGTACCATGCTATAGGAGCCCGTTTTAGACCATACAAGGCCTTCTTTAATTTACACACATAATCTGCATTCTCTGACAACTGAAATCCTTCTAGTTGTTCAATGTAGACTTCTTATTCAAATTCCCCATTCAGAAAATATGATTTTACGTCCATCTGATACACTTTAATACTTTTGGAGCACGCATAAGCTAAAAACAATTGGATTGCTTCCATTTTGGCAACTGGGGTAAATGTCTCTTCAAAGTCGATTCCTTCAACCTGTGAATATCCTTTACATACCAATATAGCTTTGTTCCTTGTAACTTTTCCATCTTCATTCAATTTATTCTTGTATACCCACTTTGTGATGATCACATTTTTATCCTTTGGTCTTGGAACCAATTCCCAAGTGTCATTTTTCTCTATTCGATCCAATTCTTCATCCATGGACTTATTCCAAAATTCATCCTTGCTGGCCTCTTCAAAACAGGTTGGTTCAATCATAGATGAGAGTGCTAGGTGCTTTTGTTCTGGTGAACAGATTCTTCTTCTAGTCTCAAATCTTGCATCTTTTTTTCCGATAATCTGATTTGAAGGATGATTCTTCTGTACTCGTCTGCTAGGTGTATTTGGAGGCACTTGCTGAAATTTCTCTTTTGCTTCTGTCAGATCCTCTTCATATTCCCCTTCTACTTATTTTTCATCTTCTTCTTCTTCTTCATAAAGCTATTCCATTGATTCATTTTCTTCTTCCTTTAATTCTTGTCTACTCGTTTCATCAATTATTATGTTGATGCTTTCCACAACTTTGTTCAATCTCATGTTGTAACACTTGTATGCTTTCCTTGTACTTGAGTAACCAACAAGTACTCCTTTGTCCACACGAGAGTCAAACTTTCTCATTCTTCCATCTTCTCTTTTGATGTAGCATTTGTTTCCAAAAACTTTGAAGTGCTTCACATTTTCCGGTCTTCCTTTCCATAGCTTGTAGGGAGTTTTGTTAGTGTTGTTTCTGAGCATTCCTCTGTTTTGAATGTGAACTGTTGTATGCGCTGCATGTGTCCAAAGATATCTATCAATTTGGAATTCATTAGCATTGTTAAAGCCATTTCCTGTATTGTCCTGTTCTTTCTTTTTACAACTCCATTATGTTGAGGTGTCCTAGCAACAAAGAATTGTCTTTTTATTTTATGCCTGCTGTAGTAGTCCATAAATTCCTTTGAAGTGAATTCTCCTCCATTATCATATCTCAAGCATTTGATTTTTGAATCCATTTCATTTTCAACCATTTCCTTATAGACCTTGAAGTTTTCAAAATCTTCTGACTTATTCCTGAGAAAAGAAACTGCAGTCATTCTTGTATAATCATCAACCAATAACATAAAGTATTTCTTACCTTTTAAACCCTTTGTTGTAGTTGGTCCAACTAGATCAGTATGCACAATTTCCAATGGTCTTGTCGTTGAATATTCTTTTGATTTAAACCCGGTCTTTGTTTGCTTTCCTTGTTGATAATGCTTGCATAAAGTGTTGGTTGGTTTCATGATCTGGGGCATTTCTCTAACTATTTCCCTTTTGCTGACTTTGACAAGGTTATCAAAATGCATGTGACCCATTCTTCTGTGACATAGCCAACTTTCATCTTCCTTTCCTAGGCAACACTTTTCATTTCCAATTTCACTTAATACATATATGTTGCTTGAAGTTCTCGCAGCTGTTGCAATCAATTTTCCTGAACCTTCTTTTCTTATCTCACACTTTTTTGAATCAAAAGTAACTTTATGACCTTGTTCACACATTTGAATCACACTTAGAAGATCATGTTTCATATCTTCTACTAGTAGAACATTTTTTTCATTGGTATTCTTGTTCCCAATTCTGACTGTGTCTTTTCCAATGATTTTAGTTGAATCATCGTTTCCAAAGGAGTCTGATCCATCTCTTTTCTTTCTTAATGTAAGAAACCTGTCTCTATCACCTGTCATGTGTTTTGAACAACTACTGTCAACATACCAACCAAGTTTCTTCTGCTTAGCTTGTAGAGTGAGTGTGAATTCTTCATTACTATATTGATTCTGCTTTCTTATCCATGTCCTTTTCTAATATTTTTGTCCGTGACTGTTGTTGTTCTGTTGTGGTTCTCTAGGAGAGACTATCATTCTGCAATCTTTGGCCATGTGTCCAAAGTTGTTACATTTGTAGCATTCCACTTCAGTGCTCAAAGATTCAAACCTGTTGTAACTTCTTCTCTGTGTTTCACTAGGCCTTATTGGATAACCCTTTTGTGTATGACTTTCAAAGTTGTTTATGTTCATGTTGTTATCTCTGCAAATCACAGCTTTATGTCCAAAATTATTACATGCATAACATAAAACAAAAAATATAGTTTGATACCTGGGAGTTGAAGATCTTCCAAAAGGAGGTACTCTTATGAATCCTTCTTCTTCCTGAGGCCTATCTGTTTCTGTCGGTCATTGATTATGAGATCTGAATCTTCTCGGTGGAGGAGTGTCCTTGTAATTTTCTTTGTAGACCATCCTATCCCCTTTGATTGTTTCTGCATAGCTTTTTGGATATGTTTCTTGTTCTATTGTTTTGGAGCTTGATCCCTTTTCTGTCTGATTGTATCCAATTTCGGACTTGTCATGATGAGGTTTTTGATTGCTGATAATGTCATTCAAAACTTTTGAGCTGTTCTACATATTTTTCTTTTGAATATCCTTTCTTAATGTGACAATTTCTGCTTCCAAATTTCGAATGATCCTGTCTCTTCCTTCTAGTTGTTCTTTGAGTGCTTCAATTTGAACCTTCAAATTTGTGATCATTTTTTCTAGTTCCTGATTGTCTTATTTCTTGTCTAGTTCCTCTTGTAGTTTCTTGTTTTTCTTCTTTTCTCTTCTGATAACTTCTATGGCACAGAACAATTCTTCTCGGTAGTCAACTTCTGCCTGTTCATATTCTTCTTTGGCCTCTTCATATTCTTCTTCAGAGTCTTCTTTATCAAATTCTTCTACTGCCATTAATATAACTCTTTCTGTCTCACTGTCACTAACTTCATCTTCATTTGATGATGAGATGTCTTCTTTGGTGCATAAGATTTTCTTGAAAACTTTCTTTGTGGTTCTTTTTCCTTTATATGTTTGTTTGCTATTTGAGTAACCTTCATCATTTCTCTTTTTCTTATGAGGACATTTGTTAGCAAAATGATCAATACCATCACAGTTAAAACAAATCAAAGGAATATTACCTTTATATCCGCCGTTGATTCCCTTGTTCAATCTTCTGACAAAGTTGGTTGCTTCTTCATCATCTTCTGAGATGTCACTGCTGCTGCTATGTTTTTTTTCTTTTTGCTTTCCCTTTTGCTTTGACCTTTTGGATGCTTTGAAGGCTGCTTCTTTTATATCTAGATTTTCCTGTTCAGTTCTCATTTCATATGCTGTGAAGATTCCATGTAGTTCGTCCATGCTTATTGAGTTTAGATCTGCTCTTTCTTCTAGTGTTGATATCTTAGGGTCAAATCTCATAGGAAGAGATCTTAGTACCTTTTGAATAATTACAGATTCTTTGATTTCTTCTCCCAATCCTAAGATTGCATTTACTGTTTCATCGACTCGTAAAAAGTAAGTTGCAATGTTCTCATCTTCCTTCATCTTTAGTTGTTCAAACTAACCTCTATAAGTTTGAAGCTTTGCTTATTTGACTTTTGAATCTCCTTCATAAATATTTCGAAGTTTGTCCCAAATCTCTTTAGCGAATTTACAATGTGTAACTTTGGTGAATACGGATTCTCCAAGGCCATTCAGAAGTGCATTTGTGGCTTTGGAATTATTCTGACCGAGTTTCATTGCTTTGTCATTTGTCGGTGGAACTGTTGGTGCTGTGTATCCATCTAGAATTGATTGCCAAATTTCAAATCCCTGTGCCTGTATATATGTCTTCATCCTTATGCTCCAAAATGAATACTTCTGTCTGTTGGCATAGGGGCAGACCCAGGGTTCAACGCTTCAAAAATGCACCAACAAAACCCTAACTATCGTCCCTTTAGGCAACACCTACGAGGCAGGCGAAGTCTCACCCGAGGTAGAAGCAGGGGGGTTATAGAACGCAGGCATATGTAACCAAGTTGTGACACAGATCTATGATAATAACACTTCGGAGAATACTCTAGAAACACTTAGAAGATGATATGCATTATTTCATTAGCTTAAATAACATCGCAGAACCTGCGCTAATAATAGATCGACACGGTAATAAATATTAAGCACTTCAATCATTCAACACGTAGCACTGAGTTAGATATAACATCCATTCATCCCTAATACCAATAAAACACTAAGCATCAACAAATCTATCTAACATACATAATAAGCAAAGCACTAAGCAGATAAATGACAAGCACAACGTAGCACAAAGTATACCAAAGACACAAGATATACGTGGTTCAACCCAGTGTGGGGCTACATCCACCAACTGCTTCGTCTTCTTTATTATTCTTCAATCTCTTACATTCATCTGCTCCTGTGCACTAAGCCACAGATCCAAGATTTGCATCGAACATGATATCTACGCACTGAGCACCAGATCCTCCTTCCTAGAGCTAGGTCAAGGCACAAAGCCAATTTCTCTATCGAGCATAGAGCCTTACATACGCATTCTGTTGCACTAAGTAACCCAAAACTACTTGCACTTAGCTACCAATATTTCTCTCTTACATCACTTCGCTTCTTCTACCTTACAATCTTACTTATTTATACTTTTACAATAAGGCCTAATCATGGGTAAACCCATGGGACGACATCCCATAACCCATTACAAAAACCCTAAGGAACCCCTTTCTGGGTCCACATAGCCCGCAAAATAAGTGAGATTCGCGATCTCAGCTCCGCCTGGGTGCTCCATCTTCGACCAGCCTGCCAAAGTTCAAAAGTGGTCCGAACCTGACCAAGATTTCCTAAAAAATTGGTCGAGGGCCAGCATTGTCCATCAAACCATGGTATTCCTTTTTTATACATGTTGTTGTTCTCCATGATCTACCTTTCAGTGGTTAAACTAATTTCTTAAGGAATCTGCTATGATACCAATTGTTGGATTACTGAGAGGGGGGGTGAATCAGTAATAGAGAAATATAATCCTTTTTAACCATATAATGCAATTGTTATATCAATGTAGCATTATCATCCAACTTTAATTTAGTCTCACATGACTAGTTTTGGATTAGTCAACAACCCTAACTTGAAATAATCATAACTATGTACCTGTAATGAATAAATATATGAAAATAGTACATAATATTGATCGGTGTGTTTTATGGAATTCCTCTAGGTGTCACTACTTGGAACCTCTAAGAAAATGATTTATAGCAAAAATGGCATACCTTGTTGAATTCTGGTTTATTCTAGAGAGCGAACTTGTAGAGAGTGCCCCACACACAATATTTTTTGTATGGATCTAAAAATTGTACAAAAAATACTACAGACTTTACTCTAACCAACACATTTGGTCTTACTGAACTTGGATCTGTTATGAAGAAGTTATGACGTTTTTACCTGAAACACATGTTTTAGACTAGTTTCAGGACTAGCCACAAATCCTATTTTCCATGGAGTGTAACTCCAAAAATAAAATGACCCACAAGTTGAACTTTGTACCACACCTACTTGGATATGTTTCCTCAATGGCCTCCCAATTTAACGATCTGAATCATTCTAGAAAAAATGTTATTGCGAAAATGGTGAGATGACCTGTAAATAACATACCTTAGAAAGCACCATCAAAATAATTTATCCTCCCTTGAATTTCGACCTTCTTTACTTCATCTTCTCTCTAAAATTTGGCTTAGATATCCTTTGGTTACCTCAGTCACCTGTAGATATTCAATATGCTAAAGTGTGATCAAAATGAGAGAGCCTTGCCTCTTATTTATACTCTCCAAGTAGCTTCCTTAGAAGCATCTTCTAGGTCACTTTGCCCACATAGCCACTTTGTCCACATAGCCACTTTGTCCACATAGTCACCTATGTCCAACTTTGCCCAATTTTCCACTTTTCCATGTATCCAATAGCCACTTGACAACTTAACACATTTTCCTCATTTTAGGGTTAACCTTCTTATAACCACTTTCCATAATTAGAAAGTTCTCCATTTACTTTATTATTTCAATAATCCTCCTTGACTTTGTCACTTCACTTTATTATTTAAATAATCCTTGTCACTTCACTTTATTATTTAAATAATCCTCTTTCCATAATTAGACAGTTCTCCATTTACTTTATTATTTCAATAATCCTCCTTGACTTTGTCGCTTCACTTTATTATTTAAATAATCCTCCTTGACTTTCTCACTTCACTACTTGGAACCTCTAAGAAAATGATTTATAGCAAAAATGACATACCTTGTTGAATTCTGGTTTATTCTAGAGAGCGAACTTGTAGAGCGTGCCCCACACGCAATATTTTTTGTATGGATCTAAAAATTGTACACAAAATACTACAGACTTTACTCTAACCAACACATTTGGTCTTACTGAATTTGGATTTGTTATGAAGAAGTTATGGCGTTTTTACCCGAAACACATGTTTTAGACTAGTTTCAGGACTAGCCACAAATCCTATTTTCCATGGAGTGTAACTCCAAAAATAAAACGACCCACAAGTTGAAATTTGTACCACACCTACTTGGATATGTTTCCTCAATGGCCTCCCAATTTCACGATCTGAATCATTCTAAATTTTTTTTTATTGTGAAAATGGTGAGATGACCTATAAATAACATACCTTAGAAAGCACCATCAAAATAATTTATCCTCCCTTGAATTTCGGCCTTCTTTACTTCACCTTCTCTCTAAAATTCGGCTTAGATATCCTTTGGTTACCTCAGTCACCTATAGATATTCAATATGCTAAAGTGTGATCAAAATGAGAGAGCCTTGCCTCTTATTTATACTCTCCAAGTAGCTTCCTTAGAAGCATCTTCTAGGTCACTTTGCCCACATAGCCACTTTTTCCACATAGTCACCTATGTCCAACTTTGCCCAATTTTCCACTTTTCCATGTATCCAATAGCCACTTGACCACTTAACCCATTTTCCTCATTTTAGGGTTAACCTTCTTATAACCACTTTCCATAATTAGACAGTTCTCCATTTACTTTATTATTTCAATAATCCTCCTTGACTTTGTCACTTCACTTTATTATTTAAATAATCCTCTTTGACTTGGTCACTTCACTTTATTATTTAAATAATCCTCTTTGACTTTGTCACTTCACTTTATTATTTAAATAATCCTCTTTGACTTTGTCACTTCACTTTATTATTTAAATAATCTTCTTTGACTTTGTCACTTCACTTTATTATTTAAATAACCCTCTTTGAATTTGTCAATTCAATTTATTATTTAAATAATCCTTTTTGACTTTGCAAGCACTTTGACTACTTTGACCTTTTGGGGCTTCTATACGACTCATGAGGGTTCTCCAAATTCACATGGCCATAACTCTCTAACTGTGAGGAGTTATGTGACGTTCCACATACCACCAGAAATGACATGACATGTACTATCCATCTAGAATAGTCTTACCTACAAATATATCAAAACTCATACCATTATACATCAAACAAACTTGAGTCCATTACCCAAACCTTTGTGCTACCAAAATTCGCTACCAGACTTTCTTCAAGGGTTGACATCAATGACAACCAACCCAATTAATCAACACCCATAACCCATTTTCTATGTGGTCCCACCCACCCCTTTTCACGTTCCCTCTTCATCATGGCCCATACTCGTAGCCAAGACTTGGAAGCTCGCTTCAATACCTTGCACTCTAATTTCACAGAAACCCAACAAGAAGTGAGACAACTCAGTGTCAATATTTCCACCATCAATAAAAACATGCATTTCTCCATCACTGCCACAATCGAGGAACTCAAACAAGACCTCAAACAAGACATTATTACCCAGCTTGAATCTATCACTACGATGATCTGTGCCAAGCTGCATATCCCTGAAAATCTTCCCTCATCCAACCCACCTTTGCATACCGACGGTAAAACTTCCTCTCATTCCCAAACTTTTCAGCCCCATCACTTTTAGCATGATCTACGCCTTCCGTGTGTGGATGTGAGTGACCAAATTTGATGGCTCAGATCCCACTGGATGGGTAACTCAAATGGAACATTACTTCTCCTTGTATGGCATTACGAATGAGTTGGACAAACTTTGGTATGGTGTTCTCCATATAGATCAAGAATGTCGGCAATGGTGGTGTTGGCGACGGAAGTCACTCCTGGATTGCTAGTAGGAGCAGAGCCCGACGCCCATCAATTTTATGTCACGGTTTGTTTATAGATAGGGTGATCGAATGGAAGCCAACTCAAAATGATATCATTTCAACTTCAAAACTAGGCCAAGCATGCATAGGTGAGTGAGGTCTTATATAAACTTCAGACAGTGAGTTGTAGTAAAGGGTGAACATGCAGAAGACTTATATGGAAAGAGTTCGAAGGTCTGTTACAAACGACAGGTTCATAACAGACTGTAGAAGAAGGCATCCAAACACAAGGTCTTCTTGCACTTAAATACAAAAAACTAGAGAATACAATAATGCAACAATAAATCATTTACCATAACAAAACTGCAATAATTCGCGCGACTCAGTCAATCACGAACTCTCTAAGCATGAGACGAAAATTAGATGGAGCAAGAAAAACTGTCTATCATAAAACAAGATATCTCAAATACAGATGCATATCCAACAAACTAGGATGTCTGTTAAACTTTACAGTAGGGAGCTCTGCTCTACCATCGATGCTTACAAAAATGGCGAAAACGCCTACATATACTCAAAACAAAACACAGCAGCGAAAACAAGACGTTGCATTAAACTTTGCGTCTGCATGGCTTCTGACCATCTGCACCTGCAATCTCTGAATAACCGTGCACCAACGATGGACGCAATCGAACTCCTGACAGCTCCATGGGTGAATTGACGTGCCTTTAATTCGTCACCAGACTTTCCCATTATGGCGGAGGCGATGTCTAACCACCACCAACTGCTTCAATAACTACTTTATTGGGATTGAGGATGGGCCGACCAACTCGTCACACTTGCGACTTGGGATATCCTTAGCAATGCCACCTGGATTAGCTGAACGACCCAATGAATAAGCGCGGAGGCCAGTGCGAAGGATGGGGCACATAACGGGAGTGGTGGTGCCAAAGTTATGAGGGTGAGGCATGAAGTGAAGAGGGGTGAGAGGGGTTATAGGGGAGACACATGGCAGAAGGAAATAGCGGAGGAAGTAGGAGATGAGATGTAATGGGCACATTTTAGTGGGAGGCTGACGTTGACGAGAGCGGGACACATGGCGGGTGGTGAGTGGATGATGAGATGGGGAAGGGACCACCTAGACTAAAGAGTGGAGAAGGACAGATGACACATGGCCACAGGGGAATGATGGCCCCGGAAAATGATATAACGGGGGAAGGGCCCATGTTGGTTAAACATAGAGCAGCTGAGAAGGATGGGATCGCGCGAGCGCCGTTGATCCGGGAGCTTAGATATCGGCCATTGGGAAGCTGCGTGCCCGATTTCGGACCCCCCCCCCCTCTGCTTAAAGGTAGAAAGGCAGGGGGGGTTCGGAATTGCCTTGATTGTCGTTGACCCAGGTGCTCCGATCAGGACTGTTGAAGTGATGCGCCCCCGATTCTGGATCCCCCCCCTCCGCTTAAAGATAGAAAGGTGGGGGGGCTCCGGAATCCCATGTGCACCGTTGATCCGGGCGCGCGAATCTCTGCCGTCCAAATTTGCTTCTCGCTTAATCATAAGCGCCCCCCCTCCAAGATTGCTCCTTTACGACCAGGTGCCAAAACCATGGGCTCGGTTCTGGGCGCCATCGAAAATTCGGGGTTCGATATTTAAAAATGCAAAAAACAAGGGGCGCTTGCTCCTCGAAACTCCGATACCCGATATGCCGACCGGATGCCACCTGTCCCAGCTGGATCGGACGGTCCAGATATGTTTTGAACCATGGCACTTCCCCTTGCTAAACCCTGGGCAACTGGTCGTCCCCGAAAACCCGATGGCCATCGATCCACTTCTATAGATGGATCTCGACCGCCGATGGCACAACTTTGCTCGCTCTCTTGACTTGCTGCTAAAAAACGGGATTCTCTCGCGTTATGCTCGGGTGCTTCTCGTGCAAACTGCAGACCTGGGTACACCTACTCCCGAGACAAGAAATATCGCTAACATTAGGCTCCATGGGGGATAGATTCATCCTTGCGATGCTCTAAGAACTCGTTCTGCAGCTTCAGTGCCTTGCTGTTGGGCTATGGAGTCACTTTTTAAGCCGAAAACATGTAAAAAAGAAAATACACAAAGGTAAAAAGGACAATATTTACAAACAGAGGAGCCGTCTAATGCTCAAATAAAACATTTTTTTAGAAAATGCCCATTCACTGGGTTGTTGAAAACCTCTTCACCCTCCAGATCCTGGAATTCGTATGTGTTGTTGGAGAAAATCCCAGAGATTTTGAAGGGGCCGATCCAGAGGGCGTCGAACTTGCTGTGTTTACCTTTATCCTGTCTGGGTGTGTCCCACTTAAATACCAAATCCCCGATCTTGAACTCCTTTTTCTTGACTTTTCTATCAAAATCCTGGTTGATCTTCTGCTGATGACTATAAGCCACTTCCCTCACTTGTTCTCTGATCTGCTGCACTTCCACTATTTGATGAATTCTTCTGATCATATGATCCAGTTCTCCCTCGTAGTCTTGAAAGAACTTCGCCACAGGTAAGGCAAGCTGAGTAGGGAAAACCGCCTCTACTCCGTAGACTAGTTGAAACGACGAAGTGCCCAGAGACTTCTTCGTTGTGACACGATCGACCCACAGAGAAAACTTCAACTTTGAATCCCAGGCTCTTTTGTTATCCTCTAACAATCTTTTGATAATATTTATCAAGCTTTTGTTTGAGGATTCCGCCAAACCATTTCCCTGGGGATAGTAGGGGGTGGAGTGAATTAGCGAGATCTGGAACTGCTCATAGAACTTAATTAGAGGTTCAGATTTGAAAGAAGCAAAATTATCGGTGACGATTCTGCTGGGACAGCCAAATTGGGCTATGATATCCTCCAGAAAGTTGATAATTACTTTATGTGATGCACTTCTGGTGGGGACAGCTTCTATCCACTTGGTGAAATAATCTGTTGTAGTCAGGATCCATCTGTGCTGACCACTTGAGGGAGGATGAATTTCTCCGATGAAGTCTAACCCCCACTGCGGAAAAGGTGCCGAAGCTACTATGGGTTTCAATGGCAACGATTTGAGCTGTTGCTTTCCTGAGAACTTTTGACATTTGGTGCAAGCTCTGATCTCCCTGCAAACATCGGGGAACAATGTGGGCCAATAATACACCGCTCGGAGTATCCTTTGGGCTGTGGTCTTCTAGAAATGATGACCTCCGCAAAGGCCGCTATGAAAATCAAACGTAACCTTCTGGGCCTCCTACGGGTTCAGGCATCTCAGAAATACCCCTAGAGGGTCTTTCCAGTACAAGGTTTGGTCAATGAGGCAATACCTGACTGCCTTCAGCTTAAGATCCCTCGCTTTACTTTTTCCCATCCCATCGGGGGGCTTCAATTCCTACAGAAAATACATAATGTCATGATACCAGGCACATTCTGCCAGCGATAAGCCATCTCGAGAGCCTTGGCTGGGAGATTCAGCTTGCTGAGATCCTAGGCGAGTATTGATGGAACTAACTCCCAAGGCTTCGTATTTGGATTCATCCAATAGCTTGGCTAAGCCTTGCCCCTTAACCAACTTGGTGGGTTTTATCTCCAAGTCAAATTCCAGAATTTTTGCGATCCATCGACCTCTTTTCCCATCTACGTCAGGCTGCACAAGGATGTCCTTCACGGAAGTTGAAGGACCATATGCTGTTACTTTTGAATGCAAGACATAGACTCTGAAAGATTTAAGAGCTTTCACTAAGGCACAGGCCTGCTTCTCCATGATTTCATATTTGCTCTCTGCATCTCTTAACGCCTTGCTAAAGAAGGCGATGGGCTGCTCACGCCCTTCCTCATTTTTCTGCAATAAGATCGCCGCCACTGTATCAAAAGAAGCAAAGGAGAAAATTAGGAACTCTTTGGAATAGTCAGGATTGATAAGCACATGTGCCTCAGTCAATGCCTTTTTTATTTGGTCAAAAGAAGCCCTGGGCTCAGCAGTCCATTTCACTTCGTTTCCCTTCCTGAGCATGGATGTGATGTGTTTCACTAGCTCGGCAAAATTCGAGACAAACCTCCTTAGAAAATTAATTTTCCCCAAAAAGGCCTGAACCTCTTTTTTAGACCTGGGAAGTGACAAGGCTTGAATTGCGTCCACCCTACTAGGATCAATTCTCACTCCCTCTGCTGACACTATATGTCCCAATAAATTCCCTTCCTGCATAGCAAACAGGGACTTCTTGGGGTTCAGGGAAAGACCAAACCTCCGACACTTCGAGAAAACTCTCCTTAAGTGGTAGCAGTGCTCCTTATCAGACCTGGAGAAAACCGTGATGTCATTTAGGTAGATCACTATGAACTGGTCTTTTTCTCCGATGAAGGCTATGTCCATGGCTCGCTGAAATGTTGCTCCTGCATTCATTGGACCGAATGGCATTTTGGCATACATGAATGTGCCCTAAGGAGTGGTGAAGGCTGTCTTCTCCCTGTCCTCAGGCATGACCGATATCTGATTATAGACATAAAACCCATCGATCATGGATATCCTAGAGGCACCAATTACCCTCTGCAGTATGTATTCCATCTTAGGTAGGGGGTAATTGTCTTTCTTTGAGGTTCTGTTGAGATTCCTGAAATCAACGCAGAGTCTGATTTATCCACTCTTCTTCCTTACTGGGACCAAATTGGCCACCCATTCAGAATATCTCAAGGGGACAATAATTTGGGCATCCAACAATTTCTTCACTTCTTTTTCCATGACAGGTAGCAACATGGGGTTTATCTGTCTCAGCTTCTGTCTAAATGGTTTAGCTTCTTCCTTTAGTGGGATCTTGTGCTCAATGACAGATGTGTCATAGGTCTTGAGGTCTTCATACGTCCATGCAAACACATTGGCGAACTCTTTTAGCAACTCAGTATATTCGGCCTTCTGTTCTCTGGTCAAACTGCTTGATAGTTTGACAAACCTGGGCTCCTCCTGTGAACCAATGTTGCATTCGGTTGTCTCGACATCTTCATTTGAGACCCTTCCCTTTACTGGCACATCATTCCCGTCGAACAATATTTCTAAAGGGACAAGTCCTCTCGGAATGTGATTACTGGGCAGCTGAATGATCTGATGATTAGCGATTTTATTTAAAAACTCCTCAAGACGAGGGTCACCTTCCAAATCAGGATCTTGGTCAATATGCAACGCAGAAAATTCATCCACTGATTGGAGAAACCTTTCGAGTTCAGAATCATCCTCGAACACCTTCCAATGCTTGACATCGTCCGGCACCAAGGGCCTATATCTTATCTCAACATCATTTTTCACCATAGGCGGTAGAGGAGATTTGAGCAAACTAGCTGAGACAGCTAAAGAATCGGCCAAAGTATTTTCTCCCCTCGGAATGAAAGAAATGTTAAAAGCCAAGAAGAAATTATCAATAAGGTCCCATACTTCATTCCGATAATTACTAAGCCGGGGATTATGGGCATGATAAACATTCCTTATCTGCTGGATAATCAACTCAGCATCTCCGAATATTGTTATCTCTTCAATTCCCATTTCCTTTGCGGCCCTCATACCCAGAACAAGAGCTTCATACTGCGCCATGTTGTTAGTGGCTTCGAATTCCAGCTTGTATGACAGGGATATGACTTCTTGACAAGGTGATATGAAAACCACTCCAGCGCCAGCGCCTTCGCTAGAAGAAGCTCCGTCAAAAAACATCTTCCACACAGGGGAGCTTTGAGGGGAAATCGGATGATCAGGGCTGGGATGTTTTCTGATTAGTAAAGAGCTTTCAGGGGCATCAGTAAGCTGCAACAAACTAGACCCCAAGTCGGTGTCAAGTGCAAAGATGGGGTGATTGGTAGGGTGTGCTTCATCACTGACAATGTAGGCTAGCTGGGCTTCTCTGTATAATCTCCTTTGTTCCCCTCCGAAGACCGGAATGGTGGCGTATGTGAGATCCATCTGTAGTGTCCCTCCAATCTTTTTGATCCATGATCTAGACAACAACATACCAAATTTAGGGGGGAGGTCGGTACCACAATATCCATGACCACACTTTTCATGGGTAGTTGAAACAGGGAAACCACCAGGTCTTTGATGACTCCTAGACACTACACTCTCCTTGAATCGAAAGAATATAAATCATGATAATTCCTTGTCACCTCCAGTCCCAATTCTTCCATGACTATTTTTGGCATAAGGCTATGGGAAGCTCCTGAATCCATGAGGTAGTTGTGCAACACTTTATCATGTATGTTCAGGGATGTGTAGAAGGGGGGGGGATGATTAGGGCGCACCCAACCCCTAACCGTCAAACTCTCGGGCACATGGGTCTTCCATAAGACCTCGGGCTAGTGCAAAGGAGCTTGGTTCTAAGAGCGAATAGATGGGTGACAAGTGGCGGGCGTGTGGTTGGCTATAACCGTTTGAAAACCAAACTTAACCGCGTGCCATTCCAAGAGGTGTGGTCACATGGCGCGTATAGAAACCGGGGGCTGGGGCTAAGCCCCAGCCCGAACCTCTGCCCAACATTTAAATAATTAAAATTTAAATATATGTGAGCCCACATATATAACAAGGACCATATGGTGGTGTATTGGCAAGGCTCCCTTTGTAAAAGCTTTGGACTGTAGTAGAGGTCCAGGGTTCAAATCCCACAAACTCATAAAATTTTACACACCCAAACTCATAACAGGGTGCCACGTGGCAGCCCAGGACTGGGCCACGTGGCACCATACCATTTGACCATAAAATGCCACGTGTCACAAACTGATTCGCCCAGATGTCGGCCAATCCAAAACTGCCATGTTGACGTATGATCATGCCACGTCATCTCCTGCACAGTTAGCATGCTGATGTCATCATCATTGACTTTTTGACCAGTTGACCTTTGACTTTTTACCTATTTGGGTTTCCGATCAGAACGCGATAACTTTCGCATACAAAACCCGTTTGACAAAGTAAATATACCGCCAGAATCAGGAAGACAAGACGGACACAATGGAATTGGTTTCATAAGATTCTAAGCACTTTCATTTTTGAGCAAAATTTGACCCCTGGTCCAGATTTTGATCACACCTTCCCACTGAAAGGCTTTTGGACCCACAAAAGCTTATGATTATCTGTCTGCTTTCAAGTTATATCAACTGATTCTACTTGAAAAGTCTTTTCAACAATCACCTGAATACCTTGACATGCCTTGCACTGCAACTGGCTATGTCCCTCAACCACTGTTCTCTGGCTGCTGCTGACCCATTGCTCTGCCTGTGCTTGGAAGACTGCCAACCTTCCCACTGAGAATCAAGTACCTCTTTCAAACTCTTTGGCGTCAACACAATCAATTCTCCAATGGATGCAAAAAATTTCCTGCGACATCTTGTCACAAGGCAAGAAACCATCAATCTTGAAAATAAATTATACAAGACTGAAAAATGATGCCAACAAAATCTTTTGTTCTTCAAACAAACTGTCACATCTTGTACTTCATCAAAGTACATAGTGTTTTCCTGCATCTCGGTGTACTCAAAATCAACTCACAAAACACCATCGACTAAACATAAGTCGAAAAACACGATCGACACAACATAGTCGTCAGACAACATCGACACAAGTCGAGACTCATTTGAAACATATCAACCTTCCCAATCTGACAAGTCGACATACATGATACACAATCATGTTACAATCATGAATCATTCATGATGAACCATCACCAGGTTCACTGCTTACACATACATAAAAACAAATGCATGTGCATGACTCTTCAACTCTGCTTCCAGTACAAACATAAGTACATAAACCCAAAAACACGTGGGTACATAAGAGCTGAAATGAAAAAACATATATGGCTGTAACAAGTGAACATCATATCCATCTTTTACATCTTCCTGGCGAATTTGTGCAACAACAATAAAATGCCTTCAAAATGAATTGCATTCACATGCAACTTGCATCATGCAAGTTGTGATAAACTGCTGCAACTTATCATGCTTCCCATAAATGCACACATAACATTGAAAAGTGCATTTACAACAGAAAAATGCAAGCTTTACTTGCTCAAGAAATCCAACCATTTCTTACCAAGCCAACTCAACGGTGACTTTTTCTGCTGAACATTGTCCTCTTGTGAATCATCTTGACTCACATCGATGATGGAATCTCCTCTTCCATTCTTGCCAATCTCTTTATCTAACTGCTTCTTGTGCTGTGGATGAGTGGTTGGATGCAACGTCCAACATTGGTCAATGAGATGACCCAGCTTCTGGCAATGAGTGCAAATCTTTTGCATCCTCTTTTCACGTTGTCTTTGCTTGTAAAGTTTCCTGAAAGCGGTTAATCTTTTCCAACATTTTGAAACATGATGATTATATAAACCATAATATGTACATGGATTCTTTCTTCCATTTTTACATACAAATCTATCATGCTTAACATAATCAAATGCAACTGAATGATAAGCAGAATTATACCTTGAACATTCACCTTTATCGCCTCTTTGAGGAGGTGAATTTATAGAGTTACAAGCTCTCCTTTGAAGACCATCAACAATGTTCTTCTCCTCATATCTGTCATAACTCTTTTGTTTCACACATTTTCATTCATCTTGAACACAAACCTTGCATGCTGAAGGGATTGAACTTTCAACAAAAGTTCTTGAACTTTCACCTTTAAAGCCTTCTTGAGGAGGTGAACTCGAAATGAAATTTGTTCTTGGAACTTTTTCCCTTGTCTCCTCGACTTTGGAATTTGCTCCATCTCTTCATTCATATCCAAGACCACAATACCTGGGTCTTTCTTCAACAACAATAGGCTCAACAATGCCTTGTGCATGCTTGCCCAAACCTCTACCTTCATAGCCCATTTTTAACAATAATTTGGACCCTATTCCTCTTGTGTGATTTTCAAAACCACCAAAACATTCATCTTCAGAGGAATTAGAAGATAAACTAACACTGCATACCTTATGTTCATGCATGTACTTGGTAAGGGTTCCTTTGCCTCATGGAGTTGAATCTCCATCTCATGCAACTTTTCAAGAAGCTGGTCTTTCTCCTTCTTCATGGCCATCAACTGCTCTTCAAGGGAAATGCGCTCATTTCTGTCTTCACACATCTCTTTCATCAAATATCTCATAGTTAGAATCTCTTCTTTGTCAAGGAATTTAGATAATGAAGATGTATAAGAACTATCAATGCTTGAAGCTTCCTCCATCCTTGGAAGATATCCAACTTCAACACAAAACTTGCACAAAAACCAATAGCTAAATCTCAAGCTATCAACGGCAAACACATGAGCAAAACAAACTATGCTCTGATACCACCTGATCTGAAAATAGAAGGCTGACTTGTTATGCTATGCAAGCACCCTCTACTTCATTAAAATAAACTTTACAGGACCTTGCTTCATGTGTTAAAATATGCAAGAACAAAATTATGTGCCAAGTTTATGAATCTTCTTTTGAATGTTTATGTGTGAGGAAAAGTTCTTTTAGATGGTTAAATATGTACTTGAAATAAATACACAACAACACAACTTTCAGCAAATAAACCATCAAAATCACAACAAGAACAACATGATAAAGGAGTTCACCCCCCTCCGGGCTACATCTCCTTGAGCCTCCATCAATGGACTTGGCTCTCTGGGATTAATTTGTCAAAATTTCTTTTACAATCTGCTGCTCAACTCCAATGGAAAAATAGACTGTACCATTGATATCAGAACACATAAAACCCCCAAAAATGACTAATAGAACTCTGAAAATGGATCATGGCTCATCCGGGCATGACCTCTTCTACATGTGGCCATAAGCTTCCCTGAGCTTCTCTTTGGAAAAGACACCTTTAAAAGTCCTCAATAGCCTCTGAAATCTATCCCAATGTGTTCACATCATATCAATTAGCCAAAAATGATTATTCAATTACAAAAAACAGACATAGGCTCACCAAAACATGTCCTCAATCAATGAGGGCTTCAAGCTCCCTGTAGCTTGCTGAAACTTAAATGGTGAAAAACCCGCAGAAGAAGTCTTAAAATGGCCTTGATAATAGTTCCAATGGATCTAGGACGTCCAAAAACCCCTAGCTGGGCTTTTACGGCACCTCAATCGGCCAAAAGATGAAGAAGTTAGGCCTCCTCCATCTTCCTCTTTCAACCTTGCTGAAACTGGTTCGCCAAAATGCACGCTTGTGTGCTTGAACCAAGAACACGCTCCAAAACGCATGTTTAAACCCAGCACCGAGCAGTTCCTAAAAATGGTCCAAACTGTAGTACGGTTAGGGCGCGCCCAACCCCTAACCGTCAAACTCTCGGGCACATGGGTCTTCCATAAGACCTCTGGCTAGTGCAAAGGAGCTTGGTTCCAAGAGCGAATAGATGGGCGACAAGTGGCGGGCGTGTGGTTGGATATAACCGTTTGAAAACCAAACTTAACCATGCGCCATTCCAAGAGGCGTGGTCACATGGCGCGTATAGAAACCGGGGGCTGGGGCTAAGCCCCAACCCGAACCTCCGCCCAACATTTAAATAATTAAAATTTAAATATATGTGAGCCCACATATATAACAAGGACCATATGGTGGTGTATTGGCAAGGCACCCTTTGTAAAAGCTTTGGACTGTAGTAAAGGTCCAGGGTTCAAATCCCACGAACTCATAAAATTTTACACACCCAAACTCATAACAGGGTGCCACGTGGCAGCCCACGACTGGGCCACGTGGCACCATACCATTTGACCATAAAATGCCACGTGTCACAAACTGATTTGCCCAGATGTCAGCCAATCCAAAACTGCCACGTCGAGGTACGATCATGCCATGTCATCTCCTGCACAGTCAGCATGCTGATGTCATCCTCATTGACTTTTTGACTAGTTGACCTTTGACTTTTTACCTGTTTGGGTTTCCGATCAAAACGCGATAACTTTCGCATACAGAACCCATTTGACAAAGTAAATATACCATCGGAATCGGGAAGACGAGACGAACGCAATGGAGTTGGTTTCATCGGATTCTGAGCACTTTCATTTTTGAGCAAAATTTGACCCCTGGTCCAGATTTTGATCAGTGAGCATACAATGCTTGCAATTCCTGTCAAACCTTCAAAACCAAATCCTCTGATACCATAACTTGATCCAAAAATGAAGGTATTACTGATAAATTGCAAGTTAGTTTAATGTACTTTTTGCATTGGATCGTTAAGAATGTGAAATACATAAACTTGTTATCTTGTTTGCGGAATATCAAATGTGACTTTTACTTGATGCTTATTAATGAATAAAGAGATAAGCCATTAATACCCATGCTGCAAAATGAAGAGAATAGAACAACAAAACAGAAAGAGAAAAAGAAACAAGAGGTTGATAACAGAGTTCACCAATCGTTGGCTACGTCTCCGGGCCCGCTTCCAAGTGAAGGACCTCTTTATTTCTCTTTAAAATGATCAAAGTTCTCTTAAAATGCTCTTTTCTTTTACATTACATGCTTCATGTCTGTTGTGCAAGACCTCCTTGCTCAGATTCATGCATGCACCATCAAACTCTTCTAAAAAACATGGCAAAATTGCCTCTCAAATCATGAGAAAAGACCAAAATTTACAAACTGCCCCTTCAAAACCCTGCATCAAAAAGTCTCCTACAAGATTCAAAAATCATGGTTTATATAGATTTTGAGGCTCATATGAGGAATCCCAACTTCCCTCAAGATCTGGTCTCTTTTTGGGATCAAATCCCCCTTCAAATGGCCTCAAAATCCTCAAAAAACCAATATCTAGATTAAATACTAGTAAGAAATCCCAATAAATCATTAATATATCGTTTAAAAAACCACTTTCTAGCAATATATGGGATAAGCCCCCAATGGACGGGCGCGCTCCCCTAAACAGGGTCACATAAGACCATAAAACCATGGGTTGGGGCTTAGCCCCAACCCCTTTCCGCCCACATAGTAATATACTACAATTTAAATAAATTTAAATGCATGTTATTTAACAAGAGACATGAGGGGTGCGTTGGTGTTATTGCTCTCCTTAAGGCGTGGTTCAAAACCTATGGACCCCCAAACATTTTTAACACTTTCCATTCGACCCTGACTGGGTGCCATGTGGCAGCCCATGTCTGGGCCACGTGGCACTTCTTCATTTGCCAACAAAGTGCCACATGTCAACCTCTGAGTGGATCTACCATCCACATCTGCCCAGTCAACTGCTGCCACATGTCACACTGCCATTGGTCCAAGTCTTCATCATGAGGTGTCATTGGTGATGTCATGCTGTCGTCATGCTGACGTCAACATTGAATTTTTGCCAGTCCTTTGACTTTTTAACTGTTTGAGAAAACGGTCAGAGTACGATAACTCTCACATACAACGTCCGTTTGAGAAAGTAAATATACTGCTGGAATTAGTGCGACAAGCAGGTCACAATGGAATTGGTTTCATCCAATTTTGAGAACTTTTATTTTTGAGCATTTTCTAAGCCCGGGGAGCCTCCTGGTTCAAATATCTTCCCAAAAATAGGAACATAGGGAATCAACAAAAACATCTTGTCCCAAAGTATGTACAAGAATGGGGTTTCAATGTGCAGTTTCTTCCAATCTCTCCAACAATGACAAAACCATTCCTTCAGATGTGGACACCAATGTAGATTCCAATCCCCTTTAGGTTAGAAATCATATGAAAATCCTCAAAACTAGGCTTGAACAAATGTCCGCCCTCTTTGAATGGAAATATATCTCTGCAAGTTGACTTAACATTATTGTTGGGTATGTGTTATATTCTTTGCACGAGTAGTAGTGTCTGAGTGCCTGCGCCCCCGAATTTTTTTTTTCAGGTCGACATATTTTTGCCGGTTTTGGGCCGACATATTTCTGGGACCACATGATATTAGGTGGTTTTTCGGCACATGGTTTTTTGCCAATGGTTTTCTATATCCGGTTAAGGAATTAGGGTTTTGGACTAATCCAGGTCATTGGGTTAGGGTTTTGGATGCTGCTGGCTCCTATATGTATATTGTATTGTAACACAATGTATGAATATAATATATGCTGGTTTTCTCGGTTTGGGTTTCCAGGTGAAAAATCTCTGTGTAATGTTTGTATTTGCCATTGTATCTTTTCTGTTCTTTTCTGAATATCGGTTTGTAGTAGATATTGTACAAGGTTAGTATTTACATTTGGTATCATAGCTTTATTGGCTTCAGGGGGACGCCTTTGTCGTTAAGGGTTTGGCTCGGGACTGTGATAAGCCTTGTTACAGTGGGAGATCTGCGATATTGTTTTTCAGGTGAAAAGAAATGGCAAGCAATTCGAAGATGGAGATCGAGAAGTTTAATGGGAAAAACTTTGAGCTGTGGAAGCTCAAGATGGAAGATCTTTTGGTGGACAGAGATCAGTGGATCGCGGTAGATCCAGGTACAACACCTACAAGAACTTCTGCAGATGACTGGAAAAAGACGGATCAGAAGGCAAAGAGCACAATTCGATTGTGTCTCTCCGATTCAGTATTACTGAATGTGTCAGAGGAAGCTACAGCCAAAGATTTATGGGAAAAGTTGGGGAAGTTGTATCATTCTAAGTCCCTGGTAAATAAACTATTCCTGAGAAAGAAGCTGTATAACTTGAGGATG
>ML796900.1:519555-530960 GCA_009831015.1 Picea engelmannii | reverse complement strand
CCCCCCAGAACCTCCTGGACACTCGTCGACCCCACTAGTCCACGATTCCACCTCTCCCCAAGGACATATCCCAGTTTGGGAGACAGTTCCCCAAGCCATCACCCAAATTCCCTTCTTTTACCCTCTACCATGCATGGAAGCTTTTCAGGTAGCCGCAATGCTCACACTACCTAATATGGTGTTAGCAATCCCAATTTTGTATTTACACCCACCAGAGATGGTTCCTCGACCATCCCTCCCCTCCCAAAAAGAAGGAATCCCCATGTCGATTCCCATACTTACTCCCACCACCTCCCCACTCACTAAACCCCCTGCCACAGCTGGGGGTAGGAGAATGAAAAAGGATCCCACAACTCCCCTTCCTCCACGCATCCAACCTCCTTACGCACTATGTGAGAAAGAGGGACACCAAACCAACAACTGCCCATCTCTACCCGAGTTATGAAATTTGATCCCACTCAATCACACTCCCCCAACAATCAACACTACGGCCAGTCCTGCCACCCCCCCTCCCCTTCCAGGAATAAAGGGTTGCAGACCAAATTCGTTTGTGCTATATGTTCAAAATATGGCCATTATACCCACCATTGCCCAACACTGCCATGCTTTCGGCAGATATTAGCCGCCGTACGCCAGAGATTCAAGAGAAACCCCGGTCCTGCTACATCCTCCTCCACCAATATCACTAACATCTGGTATGTCACCACTTCAGTTAATGAACGTATGAGACACCCTTGCTCTCTCTGCGATTCCTTAGCTCATTTTACATACCAGTGTCCTTTGATCCTTGAATATAGACAACCCCAATTGACCTTGCTTCAACGGCTTGTAGAGACAACAATTGACATTACCTCGTCACTAACGGATCTTCATGTCATTTCTCCTGAACCCGCGGCCCTTCCAACACCTCCATGGTTCTTAGATGACTTAGCTAAGGATTCACACCCCAATCCCCCCAACTATCCCTCTCATCCCCCTACGGACATTTTACACCCAACTACCATGGGTACCCCTTAGTACTTTAATATATGGTTTATGTCGAGTGAACCCTCACCATCTCCTAACATTGTTCCCCCTGCTTCTTCACCAGGGGGCAACCACACTACCATCGTCACTGATATCACTCCTCAAGACCCCTTGTATTCTCGTCACTTCCAATGCGACGAAGAAATACTCGAAGAGTTAAACCACCCAGACCTCCCCTGGGATGTACTACACCACCACACACTCTTCTCTCCACAGGAATCCTCCATGCCTCCTAACCAAAACCCCATTTACGTGGTCAAAACCAAGGATTTTATCCCATCAGGGCCTATCGAATGGTTCAAAAACCCCATTCCTGCCCCTGATGCTTTTGAAGAAGGCAACATGGCCAACATTTCCCCAACCATTAAAATTGACATTTCCATTAAAAATTGCATCATCGAGGAAATCACTATAGGAGCTGCTTGCACTCCTCAGGAAATCACCGCATATAAAGCCCTATTCCAAGAATATCGGGATATTTTTGCCTGGTCGTACATGGAAATGCCTAGCCTCAATCCCTCCATCGTCGAACATCGCATCGACACCTGGCCCGACATTACACCAGTTCGTCAAAAACAACGACCGCTACACCCATCCAAAGCTGTGGCCATCAAAGCCGAAATTGACAAATTATGCGCTGCTGAGTTCATTTACCCCATCACCTATACCTCATGGGTTTCCAACCCTGTACCCGTTAACAGAAAATAGGGCACTATCCACGTTTGCATCGAATTTCGCGATCTCAATCACGTGTGTCCCAAAGACAACTTTCCAATGCCTTTCATCGATCAAATTATCGACGACTGCGCAGGCCACAAGGATCTATCCTTTATGGATGGATTCTCTGGTTATAATCAAATTCAAATTCACCCCGCCGATCAATATAAAACTGCATTCACTACCCCGTGGGGTACTTTTGCATATCGTGTCATGCCTTTTGGCTTAAAGAATGTCGACGCAACTTTCCAGCGGGCTATGACATACATCTTTCACGATCTGGCTCATTACATCCTCGCATACTTGGACAACCTCACAGATCGATCCAAGAAACACACACAACATCTCGATGATTTACGAATCATCTTTCAAGGGTGTCGTCAGTACAACATCCTCTTGAATCCTCTCAAGTGCGTATTCTGTGTCACCGCAGGGCACCTCCTCAGCTTTATTGTTTCCCAAAGCGGTATCACCATGGACCCCCTCAAAGTCCAAGCCATCATAGAAATTCCACCTCCCTGGAATTTACGACAACTTCAGAGTCTACAGGGCAAAGCTAACTTTCTTAGACGCTTTGTCCCAGACTATGCCATACGTGCACATGGTTTCCTTTTCTTACTACGTCACGACATCCATTTTTACTGGGACAACCATGCCCAGCAGTCATTTGACGATCTTAAAACCGCACTCTTGAACACACCTTTAATTAGTGCACCTGACTACAATCGCGACTATATCCTCTACGTATCAACATCAATTGTATCAGTAGCGGGAGTTCTCGTCCAGCTAGGTTATGACAATCGTGAGCATATCATTTATTACATTAGTAAAAACCTCTCAGGGCCACCCTTGAAGTATAAACATGAAGAGAAAATTGCTCTTGCAGTCGTCCTCACAGTCCAGAAACTGCGCCACTACATTCTTCTTCGCACAACAAAAGTCGTTACAGATTCCAACCCTATGCAGTACTTGCTCAGTCGTCGGCAAGTTAATGAATTTTTTTCTCGATGGATCGTTATCCTTCAGGAGTACGACCTCGAGTTCTCAACACCTAAAAGTAAGAAGGCCCTTGTTCTCGCCAAACTTGTCATGACCCTCCCCTCTGAAACCACCAGTACCCCCATCAACACCGACTTTCCCGACGAACATCTCTTTTACATCACTTTAGATGATCCTTGGTACAACGACCTCCTCGTCTACCTCTGAACTCAAAATTTCGGTAACCACCTTTCACGAGATGATCTTCATTGTATTCGACATCAGGCCCCCCGCTACCTCCTTATCGGAGACATCCTATACTGACGGGGAGTTGACACCATTCTTCGGCGATGCTTGACTATTGACGAAGCCGATATAGTTTTAAATGACTGCCACAACGACGCATGTGGGGGCCATCTATCGGGCATATCCACTGCTCAAAAGATTATCCGAGCCGGTTACTTTTGGCCTACCTTGTTTCACGATTGCATTCACACCGTGAAACGATGTGAGCAATGTCAGCTCTACGCCAATAAAGCCTGGGCTCTCCCCACTCTTCTTCATCCCGTCATGACTACCAACCCTTTTTGTAAATGGGGTATCGACTTCATGACTTGTAATCCCCCCTCTAGAAATCATCACAAATACATTGTTGTCGCCGTTGATTACTTCAGCAAGTGGGCAGAAGCTATGCCCACCTTCAACAACACCATTGACACTGCAACGCATTTTTTATTTAACCACGTCATATCCCACTTTCGAGTACCACTCCAACTCGTTTCCGATCATGGGAAACACTTCAAGAATGAGATCTTTGTTGAACTCTAATATCGGTTAGGGTTCTCTCACGAGTTTTCCTCACCATATTACCCTCAGTCTAACGGATAGGTCGAAGTAGTTAACAAAGTCCTCAAGACCATGTTACAACGCACGGTTAATAAACATAAAACCAATTGGCATCATATGTTATTTTCCGCGCTATGGGCTTACCGTACAATGGTGAAAACAACTACTGGTTTCACACCATTTCATCTAGTCCATGGGGTTGAGGCCACTCTTCCCATCGAGTGCAAAATTACCACCTTACGCACTGCAATTGAGCTATTACTAGACACTGCTCCAATGGAGCAACGCTTGCTGAACTTGGAGTCTCTGGATGAAGATCGTCGATCTTCCTTACAGAACAACGAGGAAGCTAAAAAATGATCCAAGGCTACCTTTGATCGCCATGTCAACCTTCGCTCATTTCGTGAAGGCGACCTCGTCCTGGCTTACGATATCGCTCATGATACCTTTGGCCATGACAAATTTGAGTCACTCTGGCATGGCCCATACATTATGCAACATTGCCTCACCAAAGGCTCATACATCCTGGCCTCCCCTGAAGGCCTCTCTCTCAAAGAACCCGTCAACGGGTTGTATCTCAAGAAATTCTACGCTTAAACGTAGTCATTCTACTTTTAGGTTATTTCTTTTATAGCGTTTTTAATCTTTTTTCCTCCCTCACGTCTAAACTATCCTTTGTGCTATTGACAGATGCTTCCTCCACTAGCCTACCACATCGGTTACGCCGACGACACTAGCCGTTGGACACAAAATCTCACTTCAGCGGCTTGGGCTCTCTACACCCCCTCACATGAAATGCTCCATTCGAGCGACATATGTTTAGGGTCAGCAACCAACAACCAAGCCAAATACACCGCCGTCATCGGCCTCCTGGCCGATGCCCAACATCATCGTATTCATCACCTTAGCATCTTCCTCGACTCTCAACTAGTCGTACTCTAGCTCAACAATGTGTACCGCGTCCGTGATCCTTACCTCTTTCGCAAATACCTGGAGGTTAGACTTTTATCTTGACATTTTGATTCCATTACATTTACACATATTCCAAGACAATTGAATCAAATTATGAATAACCTAGCTAATATTGTGTTAGACTAGCATAAATCACATCAAGCTACCCATACATAAACATATAACACACAACTGTCATCACATATATAGATTAGACATCATCAAATACATTAACAAAACACATGTAAACACCACATCGATCTCAAAAATGTATACTCATGTATATATCAAAAGGTCCAGAATGTCATCCAACTGTTTACATACAAAAATACCACTATCCACAGGCCAATGAAGCACCTCAGTACAAAATGGGCTCACCAGCCTATATACAAAAAATATATATACATCAATGCATAGAGCACCACTCACGGTGCCTCTAGAGAACCACCGCCTGCTCCTCCCTTAGGCGATGGCGGCCCACCACCACCTGCCCCAGGCGGTGGTGGTCCACCCCCTACCGACCCCTCCTACCCCGACGACATTCATCTGGGCATCATCGCAACAACCACTGCTGCTTGTCGTACTATGGCCCGCCATGGCGACGACACCCCCACACACTGCTCCAGGAATCCTTCATCCTAGATGCGAGACCATATGCCCTCAGACACATCGTGTAACACCACCTCCAAACGACGACGTATGTCCTCAAAATCCATTCCAACAGCCACCGAAGGAGCGTGTGATGGCCCAGCACTAGGGTCATCAAACCAACGTCTCCTCGCTGCCCTCTCTGGCTTAGCTAGTTTCCCCGTGGCATCCTCACGCTGACGTCTCTCTCCCCGCATAAGTCTCTCCAGCTCCTGACGAGCCGACGCTCTCTACAACTCCACCTCGCGCCCGCAAGGTGCCACATCTGCACATGCAAACAAACAACAGATAGTATCAACATCTATATCATATACATATGGAATTCTATCTCAAAAAATACAAAAACAGACATATCAACGTCATCAATCAACATACCTCATCGGTCAAACACCTCCCCTGGAGGTAACACCATGTCCGGATCATCTCGGAAGTCAACCCCGGCATAGGGGTACCGCAGTATCACCTGCGACATTTGCCGCCATACCCGTACCACCTCTGCAGTGAAGAAGTGGCCACCCTCGCCACCACCATGGTGAAGCAACATGGTCGACCACTGCCTTAGCCGTAGCTCTCGCACCCCAGGCACACCCAATAGAATCCTAGGGCACAACATCGACACCCTCTCTAGAAACTAGGCCACCAGGATGGACCCGAAGGCAAACTCCCCCGTATCCGTGGACCAACAGTGGTCCAACTGCCCCACCATCATCAAGTGTAGCGTAAGCCCCTAGGTGAAATGCTTGTCGGCCAACACTCTCTCCATCACCATCAGCTGGCCACCGCTGATCCGCTACGTCGCTAGTGACCCATACACTCTCACAATCATCGTTGCTATGAAACGATGAGCTAGGGCATCCATCACCACGATGCTCACAACTGTGTCGGACATATAGTTCGGCCTCAAACAATATCTCTGGCCCACCGTTGCAAGCGGTGTATCCCTAGGAAGCACCAACTCTGTCGGTAGGGGCGTTCCCCGAAATGGGAGCCCAGTCAGAAAGTACACATCCTCCACCGCAGTGAAGGGAATCTGCTCTCCCCGCACTATGAAGCAGTGCAGGTTCAGACTCCACATTCGGAAAGAAACTGCAGGAGATACTCCTACGCCCGTATCAAGGGCAACTCAAATCACTTCAGCAGCCCACAGGCTGCCAAAGTCGCACGTATGCCTGGCTCCTCAATAGCCACGGCGTCTCGCAGCCGGGACCAATCCTGCTCTCGCCATCCAATTGGCATCGTGCACACAACTCACCTGCACAACACAAAACCGTCCTAATTCATCCACATGGACAATCCAAAACCTCAAAAAGACACATTTTTATACCCGTCAACCTTGCCTCCACGACACGGTTTTGTTTACCCACTGGCGCGCACAAATGCGTGCCTATACACCCCACAGGCACGCACATATGCGCCCATGTTCACTACACAGGCGCGCATGAGTGCGCACCTATTCACTACATAGGCGCGCTCTCAGACGCACCTGTTCACCATACATGCACATACAGATGCACACCTGTCCAATCGACATGCGTGCACATGTGCGCGTCTGTTCAACCAACAAACACGCCCATCGTGCGTGTCCTTAATCCCCTTAACCGCGCTCCCATGCGCGTCTATCCGGTGGACAGGTGCGCACATGTGCACGCCTATTACTGGATCGCCCCCGCATGTGCTGCCCATACCCCCTACACACCTCTGTATGGCCCTCCGTACAACCCCTGCCCAGAAACTGAAATCGTAATTCTATGCAGGATGATCAGACCACTAACCTGATGCTCGCGGGTCCTCAATCGGATGCCTCATCCTCCCCGAATCTCACAATCTCCTCTGAATGCTTCTCGTCCAATCACTATAGTAGCAAGTACAAATGAGGTGGCAATGTGGGCCCTACAACTATATATAGGCCTTTTTGCCAAACTTCCACTCACCATTCCGGGAGCCCACGATGTCCATTTCTCGATCTGTCTTCAGCCACGTGATCAACATCCCGTCATCTATATCACAATAGTCCCTAGGCCTCTTTTCATCCTGAGCGCCCAGGGCGCCATTTTTCATACCCTGATCAGGTATGCATGAACATATTCACACTTATCAAATACATGCTCATATCTTCGATTCTCTTCAGATATTGTTCACGTCGGGTATTTGGTTTTCATGTGTGCAGGTACTTGATCATCATACATTGGTACAACCCCTTCAAGTATATACTCAACACTGGCATGTAGTCTTTCCCTCTGTATCGCACTTACATTTCCAGTCACACCCTTTGACATTTGCCTCTAGGATCCCCACTCCCAGCTCTGCAGTACCCACACCTCCATTTGCATCTTTGGTACTATCACTCGATAACATTCTTACCCACATGATTTGTCCCATTCATAGCACCTTTTGGCACTTCTGACACTCATGTTGTTTTTCAAAACCCTTTAGGGATGGGAGTCCTGATAGTCTTACATCATGTCGCGAATCAACCACATACTCCTTCTCCACATTTTTCTAGCTTTCCCAACAGACTCCCATATTCTCTCTCCATGGTTCTATGGTCGAGATGCACCTCCGCAGTAGCATGAACCCTCCATTTCATCCATAATCCATTTCCCATCTGCAAATCTCCCTTCATTTCACCTACCTCATACAAAGACTCACCAATGGGGCCGCCACCCTTCATCAGTTTTCCAAGCAAATTATGCCCTACACGGGCCACCCATATCACACTGGGGAACTCGCTTTTGTATTTGTACACTTCCCCCCAATTATTCGTTATTTATTGTACAAACGCCTTTATTTTCATTCGTTACATTATCTTTTTGTCGTCACCTTTGGGCGACCTACTTCCCTTTTTTTGGCCAACCGCAACCCATGTCACCTTTGGTTAGAGCACTACTTATCGTCCACCCTTACTGGCATCGTCCATATCTTCAGAGTACCCCACATGCCACTTACCTCTGCCCTCTGAATTTGTTCACCTTGTCCCGCCTCTGGCACAACTTATCCCTAGTCTTGTCGTCCCCCTGACACTCGACCTCATTGAACGGTTGCGACCACTTTTTATCTCACACATACTCCAACCAAGGGAAGTCTTGAGTCTTCCCACATCTTGATTTCGTCCATGTACCTCCTCCACTTCCTCACCTCACCTTGTAGATTTCACGAAGCCATTTGCTTTTGGGAGTCGCATCCCCCTTTTTGTCGACATCAACACAGTTTTCCAGAAGGGCGACAGTATCTTGATTCTCATTATCCACTCAATGAGAGATCTCAGACGACACAGGGGGAAACACCATTGCTCCCTGCTGTCGTTGACCCCCATAACATTCGACACCAACACTTTCTCATGTTACGGTGGGTCTTACTTTGTGACTATTGCAGTTAGTTCTTTCATTTGCCAAAGACCTCTGCGCTTGGCTGGGCTATCAATGCCCACATAATCGATGATACTTATTTCCGCAATCACTGCCTACTATTCAGAGTATGTTCATCTGTAGAATTGTCTTCTACCTTTATCACGATCTCCCCCGAGGGCGCTGCATTTGTCTACACCAACACTTCAGTCATATTTTTTAGAGTTACATGACATGAGCATGGGGCATGCCCGCCTCGTTTGTACACAGTTTTCTATTTTACACACCTCATGGAAGATCGGGTCCTACCGGTTCCTTTTTCCCTCCAAACGGATCGCTCTGGACGATCCCACTATTTCTCTCTCTTACAACAACATTCTGAGTAGAAGAAACATTGATGGATTTCGGCTATACGTATGCTCCTAACCTCATCCATCAGGGGGCATCTGTTATCACTGAAATTTCGTCCGCACATGGTTACAAGAACTCAACATCGTCAAACAGTGATGAAGTCATCCATGGACCTGAATTAATACCAAGGCATTCATAAAAGGGTCAAAAAACTATACAAAGTAGTGAAAATTGAAGGGTGCTATGAAGACACTAGGCGCACGCGTACATGCGTGAAACAGGAACGCAGAAATCACGCACATGCACACGATGCATGACTGTTATCGCAAAAAGCCGCGCACCTACTAAACGACGCATTTATGAGAGTGGTCGGCCTCCCACCCACTTATGGTTCAGATCCCAAGCCGATTTGACCCTCAAATCTGGACTGGATTCGACTGGATGGCTGGTCAAAGACCTAGAAATGCCCTAATTGGCCTCTTTTCACACTACAAAGTAGTTAAACAATAGCTCAAAGGAATGCTATAAAAAGGCCATGGATGCACCTCATTTTTCAAGGAATTCAAAGTAATGTTATGCTGCCTCTATTCTCTTGAGGACTCCATCCTTGTCAAGAGCATATTTGCACCATTGCATTGGGCAATCCATCTCACCCATTGAGTGGATTTGTAAAGAGTTCTTTCATCATTTTCCATTTTTCTTTGTTGTAAGAAGAGCTAGCTAGTGGGGGTCCAAGAGCCCTCCCTTCGAGGAAGAAGGGACTCATAGTCCCCTTTCTTCTTGGTGTATTGTTTCACTAATAGATCAGCCTCAACATTGGTGACATGGGTCTTATGTTTCTTTTTGTTTCTATGTCCCTATGCTCATGAATTTAGTTGTTATTGCATTTCTTAGTTTAATTCTTAATTGTAGTTTTTTATTTCTTTCCCTAACTCTTTTCCTTGCAGCTATCCTACTCAGCAGACCCAACTGAGCTTTCAAGCACCTCTATTTTTCTCACTAAGGTGACGGAAGAGGCGCAACAACCATCATATTGAGATCAACAGAGATGTAACCTTTGATGAAGATGCATCACTTAAGAAATCAAGGAGATTCTAGCTTGAAGAAGTATATGAAGAAGAATCTGTAGCTCCCAGAGTTACAAAACTAGTGAGGGAAGTCACAACTTCCCCTAATGATGAGATTCAAGAAGATCATGATATGATAGAATCTCAAGAACCTTCCCAGATGACGATCTCTCACAAGAAAAAATATAGCTTGGGCGAGGAAACTTATTCAATATGGAGGGATGTATGGTGCCCTAGAAGGAACCATGAGACAATTCAAGAAACCTAAGCCGTTCTCCATTTATATGGATTTGATGTGTAATCTCATAGAGGAGCCTACTTGCTTTGAAGAAGCCATTCAAAAGAAAGAATGGGTAGATGCCATGACAAGAGAATACCAATCAATTATAAAGAATGATGTATGGGAAATATTTCATAGGCTGAAGAGAAAAGATGTGGTATCTTCCAAATGGTTATTCCAAATAAAACATGCTACTGATGGAAGTATTGAAAAAACACAAAGCAAGGTTTGTAGCTCATGGATTTTCTCAAAAGGAAGGCATTGAATATGAAGAGACGTTTTCTCCTATATCTAGATAAACTTCTATAAGAACCATCATAGATCTTGCAGCTAAGATGAAGTTGAAGTTACACTAGATGGATGTGAAAACAACCTTCTTAAATGGTGTCATTGAAGAAGAAGTGTATATAGAAAAACTGTTGGTTGTGGAGCCTAATTATCTTCCTAATTTAGAGGTCTTTTACTTTCAGCCATGTTTATACCCCATGAAGTATTTAGACCCCAGAAGTATGTACACTCTTCCACGTGGGGGAGTGCAGAGGGGGGGTACCCCCTCTGTAGGGTCCGGGGGGGCTATCCCCTCGGCTAGGGGGTCTGGGGGAAAGTGGGCCCCCAACGGGGGTTTGGGGGCAAAGTCCCCGAAGCAAAAATTGCCTTGTAAAAGTATATTGTAATTTCATTGTAAATCTAGACCGTTCATTATAAGGTCGCAGATATAACGATAGAAATTATGTTAGGGTTTTTTTGCCTAGAAGGAAACCCTCTTTTATGAGGGAAATGTATTGCGGCTATGTATGTTGGCGAGTATTGTATTCTGAGAGAGGAGACTGCGAGAGAAGTCACATCGGGTTTTGTTGTAGGTTGTATCCCTTCATTTTGTTGGATAATAATAAATAAATGACCTAGCAATTTATCTGGTGGACGTAGCCCACACTGGGTGAACCACGTAAATATGTGTCTCTCTTGTATTGTGTATCTTCTGTGTTTTGTTTCCACATTTGTTTTATTTTATTGCTTCACGGTCCTATTTTTCTAACAACTAGTATCAAAGCGTAAGGTAACTCGTAGGAAAAGAGGGTTCCTGGTTCGAGTGGGAGCAATGTCAGAAGATGGAAAGTTTAGGGTCGAGAAATTTAATGACCAAAACTACCAGTTATGGAAGATGCAGATGGAAGATTATTTATATCAGAAGGATCT
>ML796900.1:447397-501533 GCA_009831015.1 Picea engelmannii | reverse complement strand
GAACATTGGGAGGTAGTAAAGTGGATTCTCAGGTATTTGAGAGGTACTACTACACATGCATTATGTTTTGGAGGTTCAGACACTTTTCTACAGGGATATGTTGATTCAGATATGGCAGGTGATAAAGACAGTAGGAGGAGCACAATAGGGTATGTTTTTACTATAGGTGGAACAACAGTAAGTTGGATTTCGAAACTGCAAAAGGTTGTTTCACTTTCAACAACAGAGGCAGAGTATGTTGCTGCTACAGAGGCTAGTAAAGAGATGATTTGGTTACAAAGGTTTATGGAGGAATTGGGAAAGAAGCAGGAGAATAGCAGGTTGTACTGTGACAGTCAGAGTACCATTCACCTTCCAAAGAACTTAGCCTTCCATTCAAAGACTAAGCATATACATTTGAGGCACCACTTCATACGATCCGCCTTGGAAGATGGACAATTGAAGCTGGAAAAGATACACACTAGTGAGAATCCTGCAGACATGTTAATAAAGGGAGTAACCAGGGAGAAACTGAGTTCTTGCTCAGTTTCAGTTGGTCTTCAAGAATAAAAATGAAGATGAGAAATTTTCCAGGTCCAAGAAGGTTCAGAGTCCAACATATACAACAGCGGTGGAGTTGTTGAGATCAGTCTCCAAGTGGGAGATTGTTGGTTGTGGAGCCTGATTATCTTCCTAATTTAGAGGTCTTTTACTTTCAGCTGTGTTTATACCCCATGAAGTATTTACACCCCAGAAGTATGTACACTCTTCCACGCAGGGGAGTGTAGAGGGGGGTACCCCCTCTGTAGGGTCCGGGGGGGTTATCCCCCCGGCTGGGGGGTCTGGGGGCAAGCGGGCCCCCAACGGGGGTTCGGGGGTGAAGCCCCTAAAGCAAAAATTGCCTTGTAAAAGTATATTGTAATTTCATTGTAAATCTGGACCATTCATTATAAGGTCGTAGATCTAACGAAAGAGATTATGTTAGGGTTTTTTGCCCTATAAGGAAACCCTCTTTTATGAGGGAAATGTATTGCGGCTATGTATGTTGGTGAGTATTGTATTATGAGAGAGGAGACTGTGAGAGAAACAAGAGGAAGTTACAACGAGTTTTGTTGTAGGTTGTATCCCTTCATTTTGCTGGATAATAATAAATAAAGGACCTGGCAATTTCTCTGGTGGACGTAGCCCACACTGGGTGAACCACGTAAATCTGTGTCTCTCTTGTATTGTGTATCTTCTATGTTTTGTTTCCGCATTTGTTTTATTTTATTGATCTGTTGTCTTGTTTTTCTAACAAAAACCTCAAGGGTTTGAAGTTGAAGACATAAAGACTCATGTCTGCAGATTGAAGAAGGCTCTGTACAGATTGAAGCAAGCTCCTAGATCTTGGTATGGAAGAATTGACAGTTTCCTGGCGAGCTTGGGCTTTACCAAGAGTAAAGATGATTCTAACCTTTACTTCAAGGTTATGAATGATGAGCCAATTTTATTGCTGCTATATGTGGATGACTTATTCTTAACTGGAGAAGAAAATCTCATCACTTATTGTAAGAAGAAGCTTGCTGCAAAATTTGAGATGAAAGACCTAGGCCTAATGCACTATTTCTTAGGCCTTGAGGTTTGGCAGAGCCCAAAGAAGATATTCCTTAACCAAGGGCAGTATGTCGTTGAGATACTGAAGAGGTTTGATATGTTGGAGTGTAAATCCACGAACGCACCCATGGAAACAAAGTTGAAGCTCCTGGTTGATACTTCATCAGAATTGGTTGATGCTATGTTGTACAAACAGATCATTGGATCGTTGATGTATCTGACGAATACCAGGTCAGATTTATGTTTTTTTGTGAACACCTTGATTCAGTATCTGGTTGAGCCCAGACGTGTTCACCTTGTTGTTGCAAAACATGTGATGAGATACCTTAAAGGAACGTTGGAATTTTTTCTCTGTTATAATGGAGATCATGAATTCATACTGCTTGGTTATACCGATTCATATTGGGATGGAAGTGTTTCTGATAGAAGGAACACTTCAGGACAAATTCTTTTTTATTAGTCTTAGAATTTTTCCTCTGCCCCTACCTAAGGACATACCATGTTGTACATATTCTGGTACATAAAATATGTGTCCATTTTGTGTATTTATCCATGTCAAACCCCCACTCTAGAATCTGTTAAAAAACCACCTACTATGGCCATCTGAGTGCGTATGTCGTTGCTTAAGTATGGTGACCTCAAACTATAGAGGGATCATCATGATATGATTTCTTTTTAGGGCTGCAATGATAACACATTCATCTTCACTATTTAAAGTACCTAAATACAACACATAACCATAAGGCTCATTGACGCCTATAGATCTACTTGTTCTACTCCCTTGGTAATCAAAATGATGTCCAAAAATCCCAGTTTTGAGAGAATGAGAGGAAAATTTTGTATTTTCACTTAAGGGACATTTGTCCTTGGACACATCAATAGTACCACCAACACTATTAACATCCTACCAACTTGCATAGTTTTTTGATTTTTGTAGTCTTCATTTTTTTCGAAAGAGGCATAGTTGAAATATGCAAAACACCATGTGATCCTTTCACATCGAAATATTACAAAATTGTTATTTCCATCAGAAAATATTTCACACAAATGATCCCCATATCCCTGTCTTTCGTCTAGTTCAATCTATGTGTAAGAATTTGTTGACTTGGAAAATTTGACAAGCCGTCAACTGGAAGAATAGATCCGGTCCAGGGTTGTATAAATAACCCAAGCTGTTTGGTGTAACCTATTTTGACGGGTTTAATGGCTCCGTTAGCCAATCTAGGGTCCTAAAATAAAATGGATAAACTAATTAATACTAAAACTATAATAAACTATGAAATTTAATCTAATTATTTACAATTATGTTAATAAGAAAATAAAGTATGAACATGCCACTTATAAACATGATTTACAGGGTGCAAGTTTTAACAAAAGCTTTGTAAAAATTTACGTTTTATAATGATTCTCAAAAGCAGATAAAGAAAGCACATATTTGTATTTTCTTTTTTCTAATTATAAGTCTAATGAAACTTGAACTAACTAAGTTGCGAAACAAAGATGTACAGACGGTCAAAGCCAATCTAAAACTATCTTGTTTCACTAATAGAAAAATTAACAAAAGTGAAATAGAAATGAAGCTAACCCGAGTTTTAAATCATGTCTATGTCTTCTGTGCAATCCAATAATTCAACTGTTCTACCCGTAAGAAAAATCTATGACAGGATAATAATGATGCTTCCAGAACAAACTCCAGATGTTTATTGACAGCCAAAAATACAAGAACAAAATGACAGACAAGTATACATGACGATCTTGTAATTATGAACGATCACAGTAATATAAATCTTACTGTAGAATGTTCATATTATATATCAACTCACAGTAGATAAAAATCATGATCTAACAATTGATATGATGATCATAGTGATAATTAACTGAAACAACAATCAGAGACAACATTTAAAATATCAAATAAAATGGAATATCACATGTCATAGAGACTAAATCCATACAACACATTACTGTTCCAAAATAATAGAGACAAAACATAAATGAGACAACATTCACATTGGTCTAAAGACGAATTGTTATAAGTTGTTCCATTAAGTTCTGAAATCATTTGTCCATAACTTGTTCCAGGCAAAGGTGCCATTCCCTTCTAAAATGAAGAGTATTTAAAGTGTTTTAAAATCCCATCTTCCTATCTTCTAGGATAGGATAGGATCTCATGAGATCAAAAATATTACAAAAATAGAGGGCTAATAGCCACTCATAACTGAGTTGATTTTTCCCAAATATTAATAAAAGTTTTTACAAAAGAAAACATAAAAGGAAAAACTAATCATTCTAATGCAAAATTGAACATGTTTCCACCAGATGATCAACATCAAGATCTACCATTCCCTGAAAATGAAACAAAAATAAGTTAGACAATTTCTAATAACTAATAACTAATTTCTAAAATTTATTATTTAAAATGACTTGGCTACAGAATCGAAAGATTCTGTAGCCAGTCTTATCTTAGCAAACCAAATCTAATTTCAAACTGATTTGATTCAAAATAGATAACATGAATATAATAAGAGGAAAATCGTTTTACCATTTAAACAATTTATTAAAGAGAACCCCTTCTCACCCTTGAGACACAGTGGCAGATTCGTAACAAAGTCATAGGGGTCATTAGGACCAAACCCTTGACAATCCAGGTCTTCCCAAGCTAGGAAATCTTCAATTTCAGAATCCGATACCTCATTTACCTCGACTGGTCCGATCGAGCTCAAATGAGAGTCGGTTCGATTCCTCAATTTTCTCGAAATAAGACGACCTACTTTTTTTTTTTGAAACCCTAATGCTGTGTGTTTTTGTTTTGTTTGTTTGCAATATTTTTTGACATCGAGGCTCATAGTAACGTTCTGAACAACATCAAAATTATGCACATGAGGTTTATCTAACTCCGATTCAACAACCTTTTGCTGATGTGAAGACTAACTTAGCCTTATCTCATCTAGAGGGTTTCTGTTAAGAGAGCCTGATTCATTAATTGGGAGGTCAAGCTGTGTTTTAATCAATGGCTCATCCGAATTAGGGATTTCTACAGGAACGACCATAAAAAAACCATTTCTCGTTAAAAATCCCTCCGAAAAGTTTTCCACGATTGTCAAATGATGAATCAACATAATTTTAATCAAGTTCTGGTGGAAAAGATTAGAGTCAAGGCTCTGTCTCTTATACCTTTTAGACATTTTGTATAGGCTTCTCAACATATATAAAGGCATGTTTAATTAAAAACCAATGAAATGCATCAACAGTCGTATATGATAGAGGAAAACTAAACCATACCGACCCTCACAGGTCACAAATTGTTTGAGGATCAATAGAAGGCCATGCCACCTAGATTTAACCAAAGAAATAGGGATACCTTTTTCACAACAATTGATTTTCCTGGAGGTCATGAAGAGGCTTCATGGCACTTCTTGAATTTTTGAGTTTTTGAACCATTTCTTGCTGGTGGATGGCAACCCTTTGGATTCACTCACAAATTCCTCGGTTACCTCTAAATGGGTATCACCAATTTTTTCTCTGCATCCATTGTAAGTCTGTGCAAAATCCCTTGCTACGTCAAGGTTATGGCCTTCAAACCTTTTAAGAAAGGCATCCCAGGCTTGACTTTTTAAATCCTTGACTGCATCGTCGTGTGATAACAATGCCTGACAACCATTGGGTTCCAAACGCACAACAAGAGCCATAACAAGCGTGACTAGAATGTAACAGGGAAGACTCAGAATGGTTGTAGGTTTATATAGAAGGGGCAATAGGAACAGATTCAAATGGATAATGAGGAACAAACCATAATGAAGGCTGTGTGTTATCATAGCATGAGCATCGAGGGTTTGGTTGTAGAGCTTTACCATTCATGGTAATGAAAGTCTGTCACATAGAATTTGATAACCTATACCCGTAATGAGTGACTCATTAGTTCACTGTGCCATGAAGGTGAGTTAAGTACAAAGTACAATAGTTGCGCATTGATTAACATGACTACTCGCACGACTATTGTTTTTTTGCAAAGGGTTTAAATATATCAAAACAAAAAAATCCTCATAATTCAAATGTAAGCCTAAACTTAGCATATAAAAATTATATCAATATCCAAAACGTTCAAAGATAAGTAATTCAAGTGTTGGATTTAAATTGGATATAAGCAGGATGACCCTTAAAAGGAATGCCTTGTATAGAAATATAATATGAAGCTAAGTTTTCATGTTTGATTCATGCTTTCAGTCATGAATCAAACATAAAACAAAACGAAAATGCAAACTTAAAGAATTAATGAAAACCTTATCTAACTCGTAATAATCTCACAATGATAATATTTACAAGATGAGGTGAAGGCAACTACATAAAATGTAATTTCTTGTTCAAATAATGAAATTGTGTAGGGCTACCAACAATGGCGACTTACTGGGCGAAGCAGTTATCTCAGCATCACCAGAGAGTTCATGTTAGGATAGATCATAATGATTGAAAAATTAAAGAACAGTCGATAGCAAGTCAAGCATCCTGATCAAAAAAAAAAAAAACCCACACAGTCTAGTGTCAGATGTGTTCCTGTTCGAATGCAATCTGGTAACAAGTTTTAATTACGAGTGAGACGACATTTAAGGAACATGAATCCAATACTATTGACAGAGCCGCTGTTGCCAGCATGTGTCCATAGCCTCGACAGGGATGTCAATTAACCCACTCTGACACCTCTACCCTATCCAAGAATGATCAATTCAAGATGAAGGAAATTTTACGATTAATACCAAAAGTTATACCTGATAATTTTCTTGTACCCGACATTGCTTCGCTGCCAGCAGGCCTGTTCAGTACACCGACGAAGTTGCCTTGGCATTGTGCATGCATTTACCTGCTGCCTGCAGACCTATTCAGTATCTCGGCGGGTTTACATACACTTCCTACACTTTACAGTGCTTTCAACTCTCTAGAATTTATTTACAATTTGACATAAACTTTATGATCTTCAAGAGAGCGGGGTGATGTTGAAAATTTCAGACTTCGAACAACTTTATATTTTTCAATTTAATTTCTCATTTGACAGACTTCATCATGATCTAAATTTAGTTTTTTGATAAGAATAAATTTTCGAGGACAAGAAGGCATACTCAATTTGTTTTCTTTAAAAATAGGGACAACGTAAAGAGTTTTAATGATGCTCGTATCCTCTCGTGATTATAAAGTTATACCAGGAAGACTATTTTGAACATAAAGTTTCTTTTGCTAGTCTGAGTTTTGGCAATTTATAACACTGATGCTTTGAAATGACCTTGACTGTTTCTTTATGAAGAGCCTTTTGGTTTCCTTTCATGAACTAAATGGTGACCCAAACATAAATTTATTTAGAAACCAATGAAAACCAACAAAATGAAAAGAACCAAAATCAAAAGACAAAAATAAAATTAAAGCAGAAAAATATGTACAGAGAGTTGCATCTGGAATTATATGGAGAAATGTCTTTTGAGAGCTTGGCTCTTCATTAGAAAAGTGTCTGGATGTCCCTCCAAATTGTGCAGATGGAAAGAGCTGGGACCTAGTTTCTCAGTAATTAAATAGTGCGTTATGCTAGTTCTTGTGGTTCTCAGAAACTGTCCTCTTAATGATCTTGATCAAATTTTTGTTTGTTGATTCTGCTGGACCATTTCCCTGGGGGTAGTAGCTGGAAAAATATTTCAATTTAATCCTTTTTTCTAAAGCAAGCACATTCATATCCAGGGATGAGAAATAAGATGCGTTATTAGAGAACAAACATTTGGGAATGCCGAATCGAGTAATAATATGCGAATTAAGGAAGGATACTACCTGATTCGTGTTTACCACTTTCAAACGTGTGGCTTTAGACCATCTGGTAAAATAATCCATTGCCGTAATGATATATTTGTGCTACTGTGAGGAATAAGGGTTAATTGGTCCTATGATGTCAAGACCCCATTGTTGAAAAGGTGAATCTACAGTAATAGGATGCAAAGGGAAAGCTGCCTTTTTCACCCGTCCAACAACCTTCTGGCAGATTATGCATTTACGACATAACACATGGGCGTCTTTAAATAACGTGGGCCAATAGTACCCAGCTCTTAACACATTATGAGCGATGGTGTCTTTGCCGAAGTGACCACCAACCTCACCTACCTGAAGTTCATATAGTACTTTCTCTGCTTCATCCTTTTCCAAACAACGCATAAGAACACCATCAAAATTCTTTCGAAATAGGACATCATTTATTAATTGGAAAGATGTAGATTTCAGTTTGAGTGCTCTTATGTTTTTAGGATCAAGATAGCGGGGAGCAGATCCACGTGTTAAATAAAATTTAATATCATCATACCAAGAATTAGAAACAACTTGTGTAAGACTGATTTGTTTCCTTTTGTGATGATTTACAGTTGATATGTTGATTTGACTTTCCTGTCCTTCAACTGAATCAACCACTAGTTTACATAGGCCTTCACCCCTAACAATTTGTGCAAGAGTTATTTCGAGGTCAAATTCTTGTAATGACGTCATCCAATCTGCCCGTTTTTCACCCAATTCCTTTTGTACCAACAAGTTTCTCATAGCCGGGTAAGGAACGATGACTTTAGCTCTGGATTTCAGCAGATATGACCGGAAGTGTTTCATTGCTTTAAAAACAACATATGCTTGTTGATCCACAGCTGGGTAATTTAGCTCTGCCCCTATGAAAGTTGAGCTCATGAAGGAAATGGGTATTTCATTGCTTTCAACATTCTTTTGTGTCAACACAATAACATAAGATCGATTAGAGAAGAAAGTGTAAAGAGTGAAATCTTGGGAAAAATCGGGGCTCATCAAGGAAGGAGCTTCTACTATTGCTTTTATAATAGAATCAACAACTTGACTTTCTTGGGGTCCCCAATGATATTGAACATCGTTTTTAATTAAATTCTGTAAATGCCTTACCATTTCTGAGAAACTTGGGACAAATCTTCTGACGAAGTTAATCTTGCCTAAAAAGGATTGCATGGAGTTTTTGGAAGAGGGAGGGGAGAGTTTAGCAATAGCTTGGGTTCTTTCCAGGTCAATAATAATTCCGTCTTCGGACACTATAAACCCAAGTAGTTTGACTTTATCTATTGCAAAGACTGATTTCTTAGGGTTGAGGGATATGCCATACTTGCGGCATCATTTTAGGACAACCCTAAGGTGAGACAAGTGATCTTTCTTGTTTTTAGAGAAAATGGTAATGTCATCAAGATAGACCACTACTGATTGATTTACGAGACCACATGAGACAATGTCTATTTCTCTTTGGAAAGTGTACCCGACATTTATAATCTCAAAAGGAATCTTCCTATAGGCATAAGTCCTCCATGGGGTGCGAAAAGTGGTCTTGAGCTGATCTGGGGAGGACATGAGGACCTGGTTATATCTCGAAAAACCATCTAATGGAGATAGTCTTTCTGAACCAGATACCTGCTGAAGGATTTGTTCCATTGGAGGAACGAGATAGTTATCTTTATCAGACGCTCGGTTCAAGTTACGAAAGTCGATACATAGTCGAATTTCACTGCCTTTATTCCTTACAGGAACTAGATTAGACACCCATTGTGTGTGTCTCACTGGGAAAATTATATTTGCATTTAGTAATTTATTTAGTTCTTTCATGACGGTGGGTTCTAATTTGGGCTGCATCTTTCTTAATTTTTGCTGAAAAGACTGAGTTTTTGGTTTCATGGGGATGACATGTTGTATTATATTATGGTCAAATGTTTTCAAATCATCATATGTCCAGGAAAAAACGTCTTTAAATTCTTTAAACAATTTTATAAAGGCAGATCATTCTTTCTCGGAGCATCCCGTTCCCAAATTAATATTTTGAGGATTTTCCTTAGTCCCTAAATTTACTGTCTCATAAGTCAAAGAAGAACTGTTCATTTTACAATTAACTGACCCTCTAAACTTATCATGCAGGTCATAAAACCTCTCTAGTCTTACAACGGATCTTGGAATAGAGTTTACCATATCAGACATTGATTCAAAAGATCTAGGATTTGATATTACCGTGAAGTTGCAGAGGTTTTCATCGTGAGTTCCTTCATCGATGACTGCACCTTGGAAGGTGTCCTCCATATGTAAGAAGTTGATGATCTGCTGGTCATCGTCGAACACTCTCCAATTGGTGATGTTGTCCGAGATTGACGACCTGAACAACAATTCGATAAAAAATGCATTAGGAGAAAGAGCTTCTGCGGGCAATAGTTTAGAAGCGACATTAGCTAATAAATCAGCCTCCGAATTACTTAGTCTAGCAATGGAATTTATGTTAAATGCTGAAAATTTTTGCCTTAAACTCCATACCTCAGTTTGGTAACTTTTCAGATGTGGTGATAATCAATGTATGAAATTTTTTACCTACCTAACCACGATCTCTAAATCATCCAATACAATTAAATTCCATACGTCCATATCTAGAGCTTTCCTAATCCCTTGTAAAAGTGCTTCGTATTCGACTGTGTTATTAGTGCACTCGAAATCTAATCGACATGCAAGGCAAGTCTTATTACCTGCAGGATCTATGAGTACACATCCTGCACCGACTCCTTCTTTAGATTTGGATCCATCAAAGTACAATGACCATATCTGAGCTTCATCAACAGTGTTTTTCACACTTGGAAAAGATGATAACTGAGTATAGGTCATAATTTCTGATTGCTTCATTGGATTAGTGATAGGGGAACTTTCGATCATGAAGTTACCAAAAAAGGTATTCATTCCCTGCATTTCAAATGAATTAGTAGATGCAGTAAAAGGTTCGTTTGCATCATTTAGATCCGTCACGGTGTGCTTGAGATACCATTCATGATTTATCCTAATTTTATTGGGCTGTCCATTTTCCGATAGCTACAGATGAGACCAATCTATGGCAAAGTAACCATGCAGTTGTTCAGACCAGTCCCTTCTTAAAAACAAACCATAGACTTCAGGGATGTCAACAATAATGATGTCAATAATTTGGTGAACCTTAGGATTAGAAGATAACCTAACCAGAACATTTTTAAGTTCACTGATTACCCTAACGTTCATCCGATTAAGCTGAATGATTTTGAGATTAGAAGGTTGAACTTCTGCGTTGATTTTTTGACAAACAGATAAAGACATATCACATTTGATGATGCGCCGTAATCTACCATGCAATTATGTACATTCCTATTAAAAATTTTAAAAGTTAATAAGAAAGGCGGGACGTTCTTACAAGCGTTAACAATAGAATTCTGCTGATTTTTTGTCGCTGTTCCTAAAACAGTCTTATCTATATTTGATACAATTTTTTCAACTAAATCCCTTTTATCTAGAGGTTTAGATGTCGTTTTAGTTGGGATCTTTTGGGCTGTTTTAGAACCAATTTCTACAGTTTTCTTGCTGGTAGGATCATTGTTCTTACTGTTTTCTGCTATACTTTGAAGCATTTTCTGCAGAATAAGTGGAAATTTTAGAACCTCAAAAACATAAATATTAGCCCTTAGTTTTTTCAGATCTTCAATTAAATCGTATTCTAAAACATGGGCTGCTAGACTTTGTTTAATTTCATCTTGCTTCAACTGATTTGGAAACACATTATTACTTACTTAAGAAGAAGGTTTGTCCTGTGTTTTGCTTCTTGTGTTGTAGGGGTGGACAATTTCAAAATTTGTTTGGAAAATATTGTCAGAGAAGTGACCGAAGATATTGGGAGATGAATCTTCTTCTTTCGATACTTCTTCCTCATCTACATCTTCAGAACTTTCAGGAGGGGCAGAAGCGGGATTATCACGTGCTTCTATAATAGTTTGGAAAGCATACTGCAAGCTTTCGAAATTGAGACCTTCAGTGGTCGGATTTGATCGATTGGGAGGAAAATGTTTTCTGAAAGGAGATTTAAAACTTCCTTTTCGTGATGATGCCTCCTTGACTGATCTCTTCAAGTCCACGACTTGATTTGATATTTTTTGGAAAGATTTATGCAAGCTTTCTAAGTCTAAAGTTTCAGGTTGAATTTTGGCTTGGGGAGGCCTAGTAAGGATTTCTATTTTCTTTTTAGAGGATGAAGTTGTTTCAGCTTCACTATTGAGATTGTCTTTTAAGCTTAATATATCCTTTTTTATTTGGCTTGCCTCCTCAAAATCTTCCAGTAGTGTGTTCTTCTTATACCTTTTGACCCAAATTGCTATGTTGCTGTGTAGAGCTTTGGTGTAATATGCAACAATTAGACTTTCAGCGAGCATTGAATCTGTGGGAATTCGATTCTTTAACGTAAGAAATCTCTATTTAAAATATTTTATTTTATCCTTAGGGTTCATTTTTAGGCCAGAGAGCTCCATAACCAAGACTTGAGGAGATTTATCATCTCCAAACTTCTCTAAGAAACAGGTTTCAAACTTGTCCCAGGAGACAATGGTTTGGGGATGTTGGGCGAAATACCACATGGAGGCATTTCCCTCGAATGTATAAGGAAAGAGTCTGCATACTACATCTTCATGCTCTACACTATAGAGTCTAATGGCCAACACAAAATTCTTTATGTAATCTTCAACAGATTGTTTAGAATCTGGATCAAATTTAGGCAACCATTTCTCCGGGTGTTTTGGTAATGGGTGTTGAGGTCCATGTACAACCACAACATCCTGATCGAGCCAAGGTCTAGCAAGATTGTTTTATTTTTCTATGGGTGTTGGTGGTGTCAAAGGATGAGATGATTCATACGAAGAACTACCTTCGTCAGATGACACTCCTCCTGAAGAGGATGGAGATGAACCAGGAGGAGAAGGTGGGATACCAGATCCTCCGACTCCAAGAATAGGTGTTTTGGTAGGATTGGTATTATTATCTCCTAGGGGATTTGAGAGTAGACCAATGGCTTCAAGTTGTTCTCGGATATCCAAGAAATCTAAGGGTTGATTAAGAGTCCTACCAGGTTGTCTGCTATGGGCCAAGGCACCATGTGTCCTTATAAGTGACTGACAAACAATTTTTTGTACGTCGGCCCCTTGAGGATTTGGTGTCACTGGTTCAACGGGAAAGTCAGGATTATCGTTTGAGGTAGTTGATGTTTCAAGTGTAACATTGTTGTTTTAGAGACTATGCGTTACGATAGGGGAGAGAGTGTGTGGGGGAGGAGTCTTGCGACTTCCATGTGCCATCAATTGAATTTACACCCTCCTTCTAGCACCTTTGGTTGAGGTGGAAAATTTGACAAGCTGTAAACTGGAAGAATAGACCCGGTCCGAAGTTGTCTAAATAACCCAAGCCATTTGGTGTAACCTATTTTGACGGGTTTAATGGCTCCGTTAGCCAATCTAGGGTCCTAAAATAAAAGAGATAAACTAACTAATACTAAAACTATAATAACCTATGAACTTTAATCTAATTATTTACAATTATGTTAATAAGAAAAGAAAGTATGAACATGTCACTTATAAACAGGATTTACAGGGTGCAAGTTTTAACAAAAGCTTTCCAAAAATTTACGTTTTATAATGATTCTCAAAAGTAGATAAAGAAATCACATATTTGTATTTTCTTTTTTCTAATTACAAGTCTAATGAAACTTGAACTAACTAAGTTGCGAAACAAAGATGTACAGACGGTCAAATCCAATCTAAAACTATCTTGTTTCACTAATAGAAAAATTAACAAAAGTGAAATAGAAATGAAGCTAACCTAAGTTTTAAATCATGTCTATGTCTTCTGTGCAATCCAATAATCCATCTGTTCTGCCTGTAAGAAAAATCTATGACAGGCTGATAATGATGCCTCCAAAATAAAATCCAGATGTTTGTTGACAACCAGAAATACGAGAACAAAATGACAGACAAGTATACACGATGATCTTGTAATTATGAATGATCACAGTAATATAAATCTTAATGTAGAATGTTCATATTATATATCAACTCATAACAGATAAAAAACATGATCTGACAATCGATATGATGATCACAATGATAATTAACTGAAACAACAATTAGAGACAACATTTAAAATATCAAATAAAATGGAATATCACATGTCATAGAGACTAAATCCATACAACACATTACTGTTCCAAAATAATAGAGACAAAACATAAATGAAACAACATTCACATCGGTCTAAAGACGAATTGTTATAAGCCGTTCCATTAAGTTCTGAAATCATTTGTCCATAACTTGTTCCAAGCAAAGGTGTTTTCCCTTCTAAAATGAAGAGTATTTAAAGTGTTTTAAAATCCCATCTTCCTATCTCCTAGGATAGTATAGGATCTCATGAGATAAAAAATATTACAAAAATAGAGGTCTAACAACCACTCATAACTGAGTTGATTTTTCCCAAAAATTAATAAAAGTTTTTACAAAAGCAAATAGAAAAGGAAAAACTAATCATTCTAATGCAAAATCGAACATGTTTCCACTAGATGATCAACATCAAGATCTACTATTCCCTGAAAATGAAACAAGAATAAGTTAGACAATTTCTAATAACTAATTTCTAAAATTTATTATTTAAAATCACTTGGCTACATAATCAAAAGATTATGTAGCTAGTCTTATCTTAGCAAACAAAATCTAATTTCAAACTCATTCGATTCAAAATAGATAACATGAATATAATAAGAGGAAAATCATTTTACCATTTCAACAATTTACTAAAGATGGATCAGGGTAGCTCAGAATTGATTATGGCTTTAACACTGTTCACGTTTTTGATCACTATATTCCCTGTCCTTTTAAGGCATTTGGCCCTCCTCTCCGCGTTTACTCTGAGGTCGATATTTTATTGTCTCATCGATTCTCTTTGAGCTGTGAGTGATTTAATCCGATCCTAAAGGATGGGAATGTCTGTGAAATATCGTTCAATCCAATGCAAACAAACGTCACACTATACTAAAGGAATGACCTGCTGGTGAAGCGTGTAGTCAAGCATGACTGTATCAACTTTTCCTGCTAGTTTCTCTTGACCAAACCCAATCCCAGAGAACCCCTTCTCACCCTTGAGACACAGCGACAGATTCGTAACAATGTCATAGGGTTCATTAGGACCAAACCCTTGACAATTCGAGTCTTCCCTAGCCAGGAAATCTTCAATTTTGGAATCCGAGACCTCATTGGCCTCGATCGGACCAATCAAGATCAAATGAGAGTCGGTTCGATTCCTCAATTTTCTTGAAATAAGATGACCTGCTCTTTTGTTTTGAAACCCTAATGCTGTGTGTTTTTGTTTTGTTTGTTTGCAAGATTTTTTGAGATCGGGGCTCATAGTAACGTTCTGAACAACATCAAAGGCACAAGAGGTTTAGCTAACTCCGATTCAACAAAATTTTTCTCATGTGAAGACTGCCTTGGCCTTATCTCATCTAGAGGGTTTCTGTTAAGAGAGCCTGGTTCATTAATTTGGAGGTCAAGCTGTTTTTTAATCAATGGCTCATCTGAATTAGGTATTTCTACATGAATGGACGTAACAAAACCATTTCTCATTAAAAATCCCTCCCAACATTTGCCCACGGTTGTCAAATGGTGAATCAACAAAATTTTAATCAAGCCATGGTGGAAAAGACTAGAGTCAAGGCTCTATCTCTTATGCCTTTTAAACATTTTGTACAGGCTTCTCAACAGATAGAAAAGCATGTTTAATTGAAAACCAATGAAATGCATCAATAGTCATATATGATAGAGGAAAACTAAACCATAACGACCCTCACAGGTCATGAATTGTTTGAGGATCAATAGAAGGCTATGCCACCTAGATTTAACCAAAGAAATAGGGATACCTTTTTCACAACAATTTATTTTGCTGGAGGTCATGAAGAGGATCCAAGGCACTTCTTGAATTTTTGAGTTTTTGAACCATTTCTCGCTGGTGGATGGCATTCCTATGGCTTCACTCACAAACTCCTCGATTACCTCTAACTGGGTTTCACCAATTTTCTCTTTTCATCCATCGAAAGTCTGTGCAAAATCCCTTGCTACCTAAAGGTTATGGCCTTCAAACCTTTTAAGAAAGGCATCACAACCTTGAATTTTTAAATCCTCGACTGCATCGTCGTGTGATAGCAATGCCTAACATCCATTGGGTTCCAAATGCACAACAAGAGCCATAACAAACATGACTAGAATGTAACAGGGAAGACACAAAATGGTTGTAGGTTTAGATACAAGGGGTGATAGGAACATATCTGAATGGATAATGAGGAACAAACCATAACGAAGGATGTGTGTTATCATAGCATGAACATAGAGGGTTTGGTCGTAGAGCTTTACCATTCCCGATAATGAAAGTTTGTCACACAGAATTCGATAACCTATACCCGTAATGAGAGGCTCATTAGTTCACTATGCCATCAAGGTGAGTTAAGTACAAAGTACAGTAGTTGCGCATTGATTAACATGAATACTAGCACAACTATTGTTTTTTTTGCAACGGGTTTAAATATATCAAAACAAAAAAATCCTCATAATTCAAATGCAAGCCAAAACTTAGCATATAAAATTATATCAATATCCAAAATGTTCAAAGATAAGTCAATCAAGTGTTGGATTTAAATTGGATATAAGCATGATGACCCTTAAAAGGAATTCCTTGTATAGAAATATAATATGGAGCTAAGTTTTCATGTTTGATTCATGCTTTTAGTCATGAATCAAATATAAAACACAACGAAAATGCAAACTTAAATAATTAATGAAAAACGTTTCTAAACCAGGAATCATCTCAAAATGATAATATTTACAAGATGAGGTGAAGGTAGCTACAAAAAATGTAATTTCTTGTTCAAATAACGAAATCGTGTAGGGCTGCCAACAAGATTATAAAAACCCTAGTTAATTATTTTATCATGCTTATTTGCAACAAGACCTTTCCCATAATTCATTCTCATATTAATCCTTGCTTGGTATTCCTCATACTGTCCTTCATCTTCTTGAAAAGAAGCATAGGACTGTGAAGAATAGTTCTATTTTGGACAACAATTAATTCTGTTGTAAGGATAGAAGCTTCATTTCTTCTATTGTTTTCATGATCATGAAATAAATCAGTGCAATAGTCATAGGTTGACAAGCCACCAAGGGTCCTATCATATCTATATTTTTTCATTTCCCAAAAAAATGATTTTGAATGGTTTTCATGAACAAGATATATGTGTATATCTTCTCCTAGAACAGGGGATGGATCACCATCATTTGGAACCACAGTTTGAAAGACCTTGAAGCCGTGTTTTAGGTTTGTATTGTCATCACAATGTTCATGGAATAAATCCATGAGAGAGTCATATATGTATTCTTTCTTTTTGGTTCTTAGTAGCGACAACCTCAAACATATGCAATTCTTCATCAGAACTATCCTTATCATCAAATTTAGGAAGACCTTCAAAGTGCACTATATATGACTTGCTACAACCCTGTCCTGAACACAAAATCTGATTCAGGTTGGTGAGATGGTCATCATGAATGACCAAATTTCCATTTTCATCATCATGATTGTCCTTTTCAGATTTTGAGCAAAATTACTCTTCTGCAACAACAAATCCTTCATGATCCGAAGTGCCAACATTAAGCGACTTAAACTCTTGATCACTAGAGGAGGTATTATAGCCAACAAAATTGTCATTTAGATCATCATCCATCTATTCGTTGATGGTGAAGTGGCTTTCTATGGGGCTGGAAATAAGAAGAGGCCCCTCATAAGAATCCTCCATGACCGTCCCTTCATCATAATCTTTAGCATTAGTAATGTTTCATTAAGAATCTCATCATCAACGTTTAATTCTATGATACCTTCCTCATTGCTAGCTTCATTTCTGCTAAATTATCCCAACTCCAAGCATAAACCTTCCTCCTAAATATAATCATCATCAACATGAAAATATTCACAACCTTCAAACAAACCAAGAAGATCCTCCTCCTCCAGGTCCACCAACAGGTCTTGATATGTGTCCTCAAACCCTTGAAATTTTGGACCCCTGTGCTTGAGAAATTCTTCAATGAACACTGCAACGAAATGTATACTCATTGGATTGCAAGAATACACCAACCAATCCCTTTGTTCTCCCAGGGACACAACAAAAACCTTCAACATCACATCTTCATGTTCCACTTTGACATTTCTAAGATGATTCAAAACATTTACCCCATGTGAGATGGCCAATGATCGATCACCATCAAATTTAGGGAAATCCTCCCACCAATTTGGTTGACATCGATTAGGATACCCAGGGATATCCTTGACATCAAAATCCTTGTACACTTCATGAAATGACCAAGGAGCCATCCCTAAACATGTGAAAATTCCAACATGAGAGCTCAACAATAAATGAAATTCTCGTACCTTATCATAACAGAGTCACCAAGGTGAGTAGTGGATGCTTTCACAATGGTTCTTGTCTCACCCTACAAGCACAAAGTCTTGAAAATACGTAAAGAAGAAGGTCTCCGTTCTTCCAATGGATTCACTAGGAAAAGGTATTCAAAGTTTAAAAAATCCTCCAATGTCGTCTTCCGGGAATATGGACTTTATCCCCGACAATGATGCCAAAATGTTGTTGCACAAATTCACACCTATTGAGTTAAAGTCTGAAAGCTCACGTGCGATATTTCATAACTCAGAGGGAAGGGCATTGTCACCTCACCAACCCTCTTTCACTTCAGGCCAACTCTCCTCCACCTCAAGGGGGTTTCCCTGGATTAAGATTACTAAGACTTGAGGGCAAGGAAGCTTAATGTGGAGATTCAAGTCCATGCAAAATGAGTTTGGGTAGCTTTAGAGTGTTAAAGAAAAATAGTTGGAGGTATACATATCAATGTCTTTTCGTTGGGTGTATGGAGTCAAGCATGCACCACTTGGAGGTTGAACTAGATGAAGTAAGAAGAAGTAGAGTCTAAACCATAAAGTGCAAGCAAATTTGGGCCTTAGGCTTTAAAATTTGAGGAATAAGGTACCTAGGGTGCAAGCATGTTTGGGCTTTAGGTGTCATTTTCCCTTCTTCTAGCTTCCCTTAGGTCAAGGATCAAGTTCCAGGGTTAAAACCCTAAAGTGAAAGCACTTTTGGGCCTTAGGATTTTAACCCTAGCAAGAATGTTTCACAAAATTGGACAATAAAGACTTTATGAAGGAGAGAAGCACTTATGTATCCTTCAAAAGTGTTGGCCCTCGACCGATTTTTGAGGAAACATTGGTCATGTTTGACCATTTTTGGGACTTCGACAGGCTGGTCGAAGATGGAGTGACCAAGCGGAGCTGAGATCGCAGGATCTCACTCATTTTGATGGTTTTTTTGGGTTATTAGGGTTTATGTAACGAGTACAGGATATCTGCCCATGGGCTTACCCATGTTTAGGGCCTTTTTGTAATGTATAAATAGATAGCCAAGCGATGTAAGAACTAGTTACTTATGATTGGTTTAGTGCAAGAGGTGTAAGTGTTAGCTATGTGCAAAGACTTGTAATTGGCTTAGTGCAAGAGAATGTAAGACTCTCTTCACTGAGAATTAATACAAATGCAAGCCAAAGATTCTACATCTCATCTATTTTGAGTTATGTGTTCTTTGTCTTTTCATATTTCAACATACTTTCATATATTTTCTTTGATGAACGCAAATCACAATTTAGTACAACCTCTATCATGGTTATGTTATATTTAATGATCTATTGATGAACATATTTTCCTCTGTATTCACTATTAGTTAATAAAAGACATGCATGTTAATTAGATACTATATTTTATACTTCATTGAAGATTACATCAATCACTTTATTCTTCTTTTACAAAGTAATATTCTTCAGCTTTTGATGCCTTTCTTTGATCAACAACTTTATGTTTTTCTTTCCATTCATTCTATATTTTGATTTTATCTCAGGTACGAGAAACAACCTCTGAGATGTTATAATATTAATTTGTTTTTAAAAGAACTTTTCTCTATTATTTATGTGGTGAAAGGCAAACATTGAAACCTTTTCCTAATTTCCTGATGCCTAACATTATACTTATAGCCTTAGTATAAACTCAAGAACAACATATTTTTGGTGTTGTTGCCGGGGACAGAGAAACAAAGTTATTTTTCCATGGGAGAATGACATTTGCAAGTTTCTTTCTTTGATAGTGAACATAGTCTAAACACATTATAAAGGCTAAGTTTTTATTATTCACTTGGCGACTCCACAATTTAAATAAGATGACATCCGGTCGAAGGAACACCAGACAAAACCCAAATGATAATCAGACCTCGTCTGTTTCCAACCCTGAAAAAACAATGAAACCAAGAGGATTCCTTAAGCAAGGTACTGCGGTTTACCAACCTAAATCCACACAGTCTAAGGCTAAGGTTCCACTTGAAACCATAAAACCTAAATTAGTCCTACCCGAAAATAAGACCAAAGCTCATTTGACTACCTTCGGTGTAAGTGAAGGTAAGACATCTACAATAAAGTATATTTTGATTGAGATCCCATCAGCTCTTGAACTAAATTTCCCAACCTCAAAAAGTCTAGAAGAGTATGCCATACACTCAGATTCAATTCCTATAGGTTCTCCCATTTACATATGTTGCAAGTCAGAGGAATCGAGTCCCCATATCTCGTTTCCCCCTTTTTCAGTTTTTTCGTCTCCTGATAAATGGTTCTCAGAATATTTTTTGCTTCATCCCGAAGAAGCTAAAGGATCTGTATACATCTTTTAAAACCCTCTTTATAATGTACCGGTTTCCTCTCCTAGAATATCTATGGCAATTGTCGGAGGAGGAGGAGGGGGTGGTCAAGGCCCGACCCCACCCCCTAGGATTTTCTCTAAAGTAGTTGCCAGATACGCTCCTTTGGTCCTCCCAGTACCACTTCATGATTTACCTGAAAACTACATGAAAAAGCTACCTAAGTTTACAGGGGAAGGAGACTTAACCGCAACCGAACATATAAATTTCCTTAATCAATTCACAGATATTCTCGGTCTCGAGCATGAAGACGTATATTCACGATTGTTTGTTCAAACCTTCGAAGGATAGGTGAGAACTTGGTTTCAAAGTTTTCTCATAGGTTTGATATTATCCTATGACGCACTAGAAAAATCTTTTCTCAGACAATGGGGTGAAAGGAAAGATCACTTATATTATTTAACTGAGTTTGGGGCTTTAAGGAAGAAAAATTTAGAAACTGTTGTTGAATTCATCCAAAGGTTTAATAAATTATATAACAAGATCCCAATCGAAGTTAAACCTTCCTAGCCTGCAACAAAGGTAACTTTTGCAGAATCTTTTGAACCCGATTTCGCACTATTATTGAGAGAAAGGAGAGCGACTAAACTTACCTGAATGCAATATGATGCCATAGAAATTGAGTCAAATATGATGGCTTATGGAAAATTAAAAACAAAAGTGGAAACGAGAAATAAAGAGATTAAATTATTTAGGGAACAAGCAGGACCCTCCAGATCTGGGAGGTCTACAGACGACAAGATGGATGATATGGAAAAGATAATTAAAGAACTGTCAAATAAAATTTCAAAGATGGAACTAGATCAATCTAAAGCAGATCAATTCGTTAGGAGAGAATTCAAAAGGAACCACAATCCTCAAATACAACAAAGACAAATTAAAAATGAAGATCAAAAAGTTCAGACTCCTTTGAAAAACACAAATTTTATAGGAGGAAATGACATGCAAGAATTTGAGGATTTAGAAGAATATATGAATAATCTCGGTGAGGATTGTTATCAACCTCATTTAACTAGACAGGATTATGAGAGGTATTTAAAAACAGAACATCAATTTAACAAGGATAACAACACAAATAATACAGAGGATCCTTCTTGCCAAGGAATCATCGATACTATAATGTCCGAGCTCCAAAACAAGTATAATATAAGGTCTAAAACTAAAAAATGACAACTACCCAACCAAATAAAATCATGCTGAGAGGCGAAGTATATGAACCATCTCCAAAGGAAACTGAAACACAAAACACAAAGATAAAAGGAGTTGTCCCACAAGGTGACAAAACTAAGACAACCGAAACATAGACGGAAGGAACAAAAAACAACTGAAAATAAAGCAATACAAACAAATAAAGCAGAAAAGAAGGAGACCGAAGTACCAATCAGAGAAACTGAAAAACCTATAGGAGGTTTCAACCTAGAAAATGAGATTAGCAAAATCAAAATACTAATACCTCCGGTTGAACTGGCAAAGAATCCCGTTTACTGAAAACAAATCACCAAAATGATTAATTTTTCAGATATGGGAAGTCAAGATGATGTTATAAATTTGGAAGATGATAAGCCTAATATAATTTTTGGTCCGCATTTTGAAGGGGCCAGAGATACTGTTGCTCCTTTCTACATTACACTAAATGTGCATGATTGTCTGCTACATAACTGCATGCTGGATTCTGGAGCCTCGCATAATGTGATGCCCAAGGCTATTATGGATATACTTGGCCTCGAAATTACCAGGCCATACAGAGACCTGTATTCATTTGATTCAAGAAAAGTTAAATGTATGGGCATGATCAAAGATTTAGTGGTAAATCTTGCACATATCTCAGTAAAAAGTGTTATTATGGATGTGGTTATTGCTGATATACCTTCGAAGTATGGTATGCTATTATCTAGGTCTTAGGGGCGCTAATCTTGGAGGATCCCTTCAGCTGGACATGACGTACACCACGATTCCCATCTTCGGAGGACAGTTCACCCGATTATACCGGGAAACATGACTGGCATATACGGTAAGTGATCCACATAATCCTAGCAATTACCCTATTTATGTCGCTGATCATGGATCTTGGAAATTGTATTTTGTCAATTGATGGTGATGTGAATGAATGTACAAAAGAAATTTGTACAGAAAAAAACAAAACTGAAAAAATAAATGAAAGTGTATATAGTACCGGAATTTGGAAAATTTATTTCGATGGTGCTTCATCATGTGAAGGAGCAGGCCCAGAAGTACTTTTTGTAGCACTCGGAGATGAATTTATCATTCCTTTCTCATACAGACTACCGTGGGACATAGACTACATGAATAATGTATGCGATTATGAAGCCCTGGTCTTGGGATTAGAAGATGTCAGAAAGTTAAACTTAAAAAACTTGGAAGTCTATGGAGATGCAGAATTAATTGTGAAACAAGTAAATCGACAGTACCAGGCCAAACACCCGAGATTGATATCTTACAGAAACTGTGCCTAGGATTTAATGGAATTTTTTTTCTCATCAGTTAATGTCCATCACATTCCCCGTATAGAAAATCTGCAAGCTGATTCATTAGCCAAAGCAGCCTCAACGTTCGCACCTCCTACAACTTTTAAACTCAAGTATCACATAGAGACGAGGCATAGACCCTCCATACCAAAAAATATACAACACTGGCAGGTATTCGAAGACGATGAACAGATCAGAAAGTTCCTCGAAATGGTGGAAGACTTTGCCGAGATGCATATTGACCAAGAAAACCAAAACGACCATACTTGGATTATGCAAGAAGGGGATGATCCTCAAGAATTCCAAGAAAAGATCCCGAATCATCGCATGTTAGTACTAAAAAACAACCAAATCCCTAAAGGTCTAATCCCCTTAGAAATACTATTTGACCAAAATGACATGCCCTTAAAATCTACTCTACAACCTCAACCAGAAGAAGTCGAAGATTGCGATATAGGTACCAAAGAAAATCCTATAATAGTAAAAATATCAAAATATCTTCCTCCTGAGATGAAAGGTAAATATGCAGATTTACTAGAGCAGTATAAATACGTGTTTGCCTAGTCTTATGACGAGCTGAGAACCTATGAAACCACTATGATCGAACACAAGATTCCTTTAAAGCCAGGTGTTAAACCTTTCGGATATAAGCTCAGGAAAATCAATCCCATATTGTTGCCCGTTGTCGAAAAAGAAGTAAAAAAGATCCTGGATGCTAAAATAATTGTACCACTCAGGTACTTTGAGTGGGTAGCTAATCTGGTCCCGATTAGGAAGAAGAGCGGAGAAATCATACTGTGTGTATATTTTAGAAATTTAAATAAATCATCTCTCAAAGACAATTATCCGCTACCCAAAATGGACCATGTTCTAGAAAAAGTGGTTGGAGCAAATATAATGTCAACGAACGACTGTTTTTTCGATTACAATTAGATTGCTATAAACAAAGACGATAAAGAAAAGACAACATTCACCACCCCATGGGGTACATTTATGTATGACAAAATGACTTTTGGTTTGATGAATGTAGGTGCTACTTTCCAGCGAGCTATGGATATCACCTTCATCGGCAAAAGAGATAAATTCATCGTTATTTATCTTGATGATCTGACTGTTTTTTCCAAATTTGATGAAGAACATCTAATCCACCTCAAGCAAACGTTCGAGAAATTCCACAAATTTGGTTTGTCTCTAAATCCCAAGAAATCTCACTTTGCGATGCAAGAAGGTAAAATCTTGGGCCATATTGTATCTCGGGACATAAGTAAAATCGATCCTAAAAGGGTCAAAGCTATTGACATTATAAATATTCATATAAATGTAAAAGAAATCCAGTCATTTTTAGGGAAAATAATGTTTTTGAGGAGATTTATCCCGAACTTTGCTGAAATTGTGAAATTGAGTACATATATGCTCAAGAAGAACAACAAAGTTAAATGGAAAGCTGAAGCAAAAGCATCATTTGTACACATCAAGAAAATTATAAGTGAAGCACCTGTACTGGCAAGTCCTGATTATCTAAATGAATTTTTGATCTTTTCATTTGCATCCAAACATACAATTGCGGTGGCACTCCACCAAAAGAACGAAGAGGGTTTTGGGCAACCAATATCATTTTTCAGTAAGAGCCTTAGAGACGCAGAATTGAGGTACGACATAATGGAAAAACATGCATATTCCATGGTGAAAGAACTAAAAGATTTGAAAACCTACGTACTGGATTCCAAGATCATTGCATATGTACCCACCAGTTCCATTAAAGATATATTGGTTCAGCTTGATAACGATGGGAAGAGGGGTCGATGGCTTGCTAAAATTCAAGAATTTGATCTAGAGGTAAAACCGACAAAGCTCATAAAGGGACAGGGTTTGGCTAAGCTACTATCCGAATCAAATTTCAGAGCACTTGGAATAAATAACCTACAAGATCATCGAGGATATTTAGACATAGACGAATTCGATGACCAGATAGCCACAACCAGAATCGAAGATAAGTTTACATCTCCGGGTTGTGTTGGTGGGCGAAAATGAACGCTCGTCAACTGGAGGAGTGGACCCGGTCCGAGGTTGTCTAAATAACCGAAGCCGTTTGGGATGATCCACCCCGACGGGTTTAGCGGCTCCGTTGGCCAATCTAAGTCCTAAGAAACGAAAGAAAAACTAAACTAAAGAAACTAATCTGAGTGGAAAAAACAACTACAACAAACTATATACAAATCTAATATATATATACATCTTACTTACTAATATTATACAATAATAATTCTATGAAATTAAATGTTCAACTATCAATATAATTAAATCTTACTTGCTGATGTACAGTATTTACAGAATACAAATTTTAATCGAAACTTGCAAAAATCATTTGTAAAATAACAACGAAGCTATTGTTTTTTGATTTTTATTATTTTTATGAGAAAGGAATGAAATGAAAACTATCTAAATCTGAGCAATTAAAATAATAATCCTAACTGTAAATCTGAACTATATATCTAACTAAATTACTGAGAATTCTCAAATTTATTAACTATTAAATTGCAAATAAAGAACTAACCTGAAGTAACGCTTCCTATTTTTCCTGTGCACAATGTTCGATTTCGCTGTTCGATGGGAGGAAACCCGCACCAGATTCTCCACAAGCTTCTCGTAAAAAAGAAGCAACAATGCTCTTTGAATATAAATGACAGAACAAACAAGACATAAAATGACAACAATCTTATAATTTACAAATCATCACAATTAGATAAATCTCTGTGTGAAGGTTTGTACAGAACAATTTATTTAATGAAGAAGATAAACCTTTACTCATCAAATTGAAACTGAGTAATTGTTGTACTAAAAATGAGATACATGAGATATGGACAGAATTTAAATCACAATGCATTAACCTGTAATAAGTCTTGATATCTAAAGTAGTCAATGACTTGATCACAAATTAAAATGCACAAAACTTGAACGAAAGTATGATAAATTGAAAGCTAAAGCTGTTACAAAAGATCCACTTCCATTCGAGTCTGTATCATCATAAATCCATAGTCTTTGTTCTACCAACAATGATGGGTTCATTAAAAAATTAATGAGTATATAAAGGACACAGGGTAAAACATCCATGTGGGAATTATCAAAAACAATTTACAAAAACTCTGGGAACAATCTCCCAAGTCTCTATTTCTGCCTATGACTAACAACTTAAAACAAAACTATATCAGCAAAACATGTTCTAAACTGCCACAACATGTCCAATTTGTCATTGAAATTCGTAGGTACATGTAGGTGGACAAGAATACACAAGTTTAGATAATGTTTTATTTGTAAAATTAACAAAATCCAAATTTTATGACCAGCTACAGAATCTCACGATTCTGTAGCTGGTCATATTTACCAACATAATCGTTTTAAATCAATCCAAATGATAACAGAAATACATTCGACCTATTAAACAAAACCTTAATCACTAATTGAAAGCAAAGCAAATCATTCACGCTAGAAGTAACCAAATCTTTTATGCCAATTTGAAACAGACATAATCGTTTTTAATTAACCGAACGGTAATAGGGATATATGTGATTTGTCAACCAATCTTTTTATTACCAATTTGAAACAGACAGAATCGTTTTGACAATTCAAAACCAACAAAATCATTTTTTTGAATCAATTTCAATAGAAACAGACTATAATCAATCAAACAAATCTTTCATATTCACTTAACACAAACGCAATAGTTTATGTTAATTCAGAACTTAACAAAATCGTTGTTGAATCAAAACAAAACTAACAGAATCATTTTTTTAATTCAAAACTAACAGAACTATATCAAACCAAATTTTAATCCAACGCATACACAAACGACTATGCTAATTCAAGGCATGCAACATCGTTTCAGAATCAAACCAAACTGAAATGAATCGAACTAACTTAGGGCCGACACAATCATTATACTAATTCAAAAGCAATAAAATCGTATCAATCAAAACATAGCTGTGTTCGATTTTAGCAAACAAATCTTTTGTACATGATTCAAAACGAAATCATTCTTGGTAGTTTGAAAATAACATAATCGTTTTGAATCTATTCAAACAAACATAACTAATTTGGAGCAAACACAATCGGCTAACCAAATCATTCAAAAATTGATGTTGAAATACATACCTGGGCTGTAGAAAAATGGTTCGGTCAGGATAACTTTGAGTTGATAAAGGCCGTAGCTGCCTCAACATTTCTGAAGACAATTGAACCCATAGTCTTTTGCTTCTTCTCGTTGGTTTGTAGCCTGTCATTTTCCTTTGACAATACAATAACTCGTTCCTCCAATGATTTAATTTTAGATTGCAATAGGGGATCATCCGTGTAGTAGCGTTCAATTAAGGAATTGCATTGAGTACACGGTGATTGATCGGGCCTTGGCATTATAGGTGAGGGTTCTCTTAGATTACCAGGGGTTTCACTGTGAAGCTTAATTCCTGGGAAGTTAGGATCATCCTTGAGGCACAGAGGTAGGTTGGAAACATAGTCATAGGGTTCCACAGAACAGAGGCCTTGAGAGTAAGGGTATTCCTCGGCCAAGAAGCGTTCAATCTTAGAGTCTAAATCCTCTCTCAGAACAACAGGCTTCTGGTCAACGTTTTGTTTGGGCTTGTTCCAGGCACATCTAGATATCCATCGTGCATTTTTCTTTCCCTTATTATTGACACCAGTATCACCTTTTCCTTTCTTCCTTACAGGCCTCTTGACGGTCCTAGTATTGTCTTTAGCACACGGGTCGGCCATGGTATTGGGTAGGTCAATGCTGGGGCAATTTGAGGGTTTGACAGGGGGTAGAAGGGTAGGAGGTGGCATGACAGGCCCAACTAGGGTTTCAGTGACCACAACCTTGTCCATTTGAACACACTCAGGAGTGGCAAAGACATTCCTTGATAGGAAGGCTTGCCAACAGTCACCACTAAGCTTCAAATGATGAACAATAATGACTTTGCTCAAGCAGTGATGGAAAAGGATGCTATCAGCCTTCTCACGCTTAAATCGTTTGGACATTTTATACAGGCTGCGTAGGAGGTAGTGAGGCATGTTCAGAGGGTAGTTTATAAAATTCATAAGAAACCTGAGATGATAAAGAAACACCAAACCATAATGACCTTCGCAGGTTATGAATTGCTTAAAAATTGCTAATAGATCACACCACCTGGTCTTAAGGGAAGTGACATGCATACCTCTATCACAACTAACAATCTTCCTCGATGCGAATAGGAGTGGCCATGGCACCTCGTCCACTTTCGAGTTCTTAAACCACCTCTGTCCTTTAGCTGGAAAGCCTATAGCTGAACTGAGGAATTCTTCATTTAGCTCGAGTTGGATATCCCCAACCTTAGCCCTGCATCCGTCGAACGTGAGGGAAAACTGTTGGGCGACCGTAAGGTTGAAATCCTCAAATTTTTGGATAAAAAATGGCCAGCCACTATTCTCCAGGTCTTCACGAGCATTGTCGAATAGCAGGAGCGTTTGGATGCCATTAGGTTCTATGCGCACCACAGGTGCCATAGGAGGGAGCACACAGTGAGCCGGGTAAATGTACAAGGGTTTAAATAGGGTATACGCAGGACCAAAAGCTCAGAGATTTCCCCAAAACCAACAGAGGTAACCCGAGATACAAGGCAGACATTAATGCCTAAGTGTGCGAGGGTGGTGGAGGAAACAGACCCATGCAAAACATTCATATGCAAAAGTACAGTCGACGACGCTATGGTGATTCAAATCACTAGTGGCGTGTGTTTAAAACAATGCGAATCAAACAACTATTGAAAACTATGGCAAGTCAACCTGAACATTTGCACAACAATAGTGTTTGCATGATTTAAAACAATATTTCGAATTTAGCACCAAAGATTTGACCATAAAACTTATGCTTTGTATGAAACCATTTCACCAAAGAATTTGACCAAAGACAATAGAACATTAAACCACCATTGTATCAAGGACTCAATTACAATCACTAGAATACCATTGCATCGCAAACTTATAAAATGAAGTCATATTGACAACAAAAAAAAAGTGCCAAGTGAGTAAAGGTTTTGGTGTCTTACCAACTGCGTGACCATTATTGAATTAGAAGTGCAATGAACACATAGACAAGAGTAACCATAATAATCTAGTGAAGATTTTAATGCCATCGACATGACTTCGAACTCAAGGTTTTCACGCTTGCAGTCGTGAAAATGAGAACAAAAGGCAGGTGTGCAAGTGCGCAAGATAATAGTGTTGTTTTATTCAAAAGATTGCGATGAGAATCAATGGTTCCAAAACACTTGTGTAGGCAGCTTATAAAGATAGGATAAAAATGCGAAATGGATACCAACAATGGTGAGACACTGGTAGAAGCAGTTATCTCTGCCAAAAGAACAAATTCAGATTATGATAACGAGAATAATTCTAACTCAAAAACAACCAGAAAATTGTTTAAACTTCATTATTAATCAAATATTCCAGCAGTGCTTAAAGGATGAAAACTAATAATAGTCTTAAGACAAGCGAGCCACGATATTAAAGATAAAATCTCCAATACTGTTGACAGAGCCACTACTGCCAGTAGGCATCCATAGCCTCGACAAGGTTTCCATTTAACCCACTCTAATATCCGTATCCTGCCAAGAATTTCTAGATCAGAATAAAGGACATTTTAAGGTCAAGTTATCTCATATTTGCAAATTTTTGTATACCCGACATTGCTTCACTGCTAGTGGGCCTATTTAGTACCCCGAAGAAGTTGTCTTGGCGTCATGCATGCATTTACCCACTGCCAGCAGACCTGTTCAGCATCCCGATGGGTTTAGAAGCACTTCCCACAACTCTTTTATGATTTTTTTTTTTTTTAAAGATATATAATTGAGCGGTGTGACGCTGAAAATTATGATATTTTTGACATATTTTTTTACAGACCTTGAAAGAATTTTTTAAAATTGTCCTTCATTAAGATTCAGAGATGGTTTATTTACAAAACCAACCTTCTAAGGCAGGGATACATCTTCTGAGTTATTCCCTTAAGGAACAAAGACAACTTAAGAAGATAATGGATGATCGTGACAAGATTTACTCATAGATCGAAATCAATTAACTTCTTTCAAACAATAGTCTTTGCCCAACATGGCTGTAAATTTCAGAAGTATATTATAATTGATGTTTAGACAATTTTTCAGCAGTCATTTCAGTGAAAGAATTTTCTGTTTTCTTTGTCTGACCAGTTCAAAATGCAGGTATATGTATTTCCAAAAACAAAACTAATAAGCGCAAGGGAAAAAATCAAAACCAAAATAGCAAAAGAAAAGAAAACAAAAGAAAAATATTTACACAGTATACACAGGGTTGTCATCAAGCGAAATATCTTTTCAGAGCTTGGCCATTCACCAGATAGGTGTCTGGCTGCCCCTCTAGACTCTGCAATCGGAAAGAGCTGGGACCCAATTTCTCAGCAATTAAAAATGGTCCAAGCCATAAGTTCTGAAACTTCATGTGCTCTCCCTTTCCCTCATGCGGTTTGTCCCATTTCAAGACAAGGTCACCTACTTCGAAGTTCCTATCAGAGGAAGAGTTGGAATCAAACCAATTTTTGACCACTAATTGATGCTGATCTAACTTACGTTTAGCTTGAGCTCTTACCTCTTCTAGTTTCATTAAAGCGTTAATTCGGTTTTCCAATTGGGGACAGTCTTCCTCTTGTATTTTCTGTGATAGTTGTAGTGAGGGAAGAAGAATATGTGGTGGCAGAATTTCTTCTCTGCCATAGATGAGAAATAAGGGAGAGTTACCTACAACAGTCTTTGGTGTTACCCTATCAGCCCAGATTGCGTTTAACAGAGCATTATGCCAGTTTTTGTGATTCTCAAATACCGTTCTCTTGATGATTTTAATCAGATTCTTATTTGTTGATTCTGCCAATCCATTGCCCTGGGGGTAATAGCTGGCATAATACTTCAATTTAATTCCTTTTTCTAGAGTGAACTCGCTCATCTCAAGAGACGAAAAATAAGAAGCGTTATCGAATACTAAACAGTGAGGGATACTAAAACGTGTAATAATATTCGAATTTAAAAAGGCAATTACCTGACTGGTATTCACAGTTCTTAATGAGGCAACTTCAGACCACTTGGTGAAGTAATATGTGGCTGTTATGATAAAATTATGCTGCTATGAGGATGGCAGATTGATTGGACCTATAATATCAAGGCCCCACTGCTGAAAAGGGGAGTCTACTGAAACAGACTGCAAAGGAAAGGCTGGTTTCTGTATTCGCCCGGACGCTTTTTGACAAATAATACACTTGCGGCACAAGGCATGGGCATCTCTAAAAAGTGTGGGCCAGTAATAACCAACCCTCAAAACTTTATGGGCAGTGGTGTCAACACCAAAATTCCCACCAGCTTCTCCTACGTGCAATTCTAGTAAGACTTTTTCTGCTTCGTCTTTCTCAAGACAACACATTAGTACTCCATAAAAATTTTGACGAAACAAAATACCATTAATCAAATGAAAGGAGGTAGATTTAAATCTTAACACTCTTCTTTTAGTGGGATCCAAGTGACAGGGGGCTGACCCATGTTCAAGACATAATTTTATATCGTCATACCAGGGACTGACAGAGTTTTGTGCACAACAGATTGCATTTTGAGTGTGCGGTCCTAGGTTTGACATATCATTTTCTTCTTGTTGTCCTGCTGCTGAGTCAACAACTAAATTTCATAACCCTTGGCCTCTCACTATTTGAGTTGGGGTAATTTCTATGTCGTACTCCTGTAAGGAGGTAACCCAGTTCACCCTCTTTTCACCTAGTTCTTTTTGCACTAACAGATTCCTGACGGATGGGTAAGGGACAATAATTTTTGTCCTAGATTTCAAAAGATAAGATCAGAAGTGCTTGACTGCTTTAAAAAAATCACAGGCTTGCTGATCTACTACTGGGTAATTAAGTTTCGCGCCTTTGAAAGAAGAGCTCATAAAGGCAATGGGTACTTCATTGTTTTCAGTGTTCTTTTGAGTTAGGATGGCAGCATAGGAGCGGTCAGAAGAAAATGTGTAGAGCATGAAGTTTTGCGAAAAGTCAGGGTTCATGAGAGAAGGAGCGTCTATTATGGCCTTTTTTATCGAATTAAAAGCTTGATTTTCTAAGGGTACCCAATGATATTGTGCGTTTTTCTTAATTAAATTATGTAAAGGTATGACCATTTCAGAAAAACTGGGGACGAATCTCCTTACGAAGTTTATCTGGCCTAAGAAAGACTGCATAGACTTTTTGGATGAGGGAGGAGGGAGTTTTGAGATGACTTGCGTCCTTTCAGGGTCGATAATCATCACTTTTCTTGATACAATAAATCCTTAGAGTTTACCTTGTTCTACTGTGAAGATAGAATTTTTAGGATTCAAGGAAATGCCGTATTTACGACATCGCTGTAGAACGAATCTTAAATGAGCCAGATGATCAGTTTTGTTTTTTGAAAATACAATGACATCATCTAAGTAAACTATGACAGATTGATTGATTAAGCCTCGAAAAGCGATGTCCATTACTCTCTGGAAAGTGGCACCAACATTAATCAGTCCAAAGGGCATTTTCCTGTAAGTGTAGGTGCCCCATGGAGTGCGGAAGGTAGTTTTAAGTTGGTATGGAGGAGACATCAGGACTTGGTTGTACCCTGAAAAACTATCCAATAAGGATAGTCTCTCAGAACCAGATACCTGTTGAAGGATCTGTTCCATGGGTGGGACATGGTAGTTGTCTTTATCATACGCTCTATTAAGGTTTCGAAAATCGACACATAGTCAAATTTCCCCACTTTTCTTCCGGACAGGGACAAGGTTAGAAACCCATTGCATGTGCCTAACTGGGAAAATTATCTTAGCATTCAGGAGTTTATTTAATTCTTTTTTGACGGTCAGTTCGAGCTTAGGGTGCATTTTTCTTAATTTTTGTTGAAAGGGCAAGGTTTGGGGTTTCATAGGAATAACGTGTTGTATGATGTTAGGGTCGAAAGTTTTAAGGTCATCATATGTCCATGCAAAAACATCTTTAAATTCCTTAAACAATTTAATAAATGTATCTTTTTCTTATTCAGAACACCCCACCCCTAAATTAATGCACCGTGGATTGTCATCAGTTCCCAAGTTTACTTTTTCATACGATAACGAGGAACTATTTGTTTTACAGTTGACTGATTTTTTGAATTTATCTCGAAGATCGTAAAATTTTTCTAATCTAACTATGGATTTAGGGATCGAATTTACCATGTCCGATGAAGATTCACGAGATCTCGAATCTGGTATTACCGTGAAATCACGCAAATTGTCGTCATGAGTGCATTCGTCAATCACCGCACCTTGGAAAGTTTCTTCCATATGAAGGAAGCTAATAATCTGCTGATCGTCGTCGAAGACTCTCCAGTTCATGATGTTGTCAGGAATGGATGGCCTGAACAATAGTTCGACGGAGAATGCATTTGGAGACAAGCCTTCTGCAGGAAAGAGTTTGGAATCTATGTTAGCTAATAGATCAGCTTCAAAATTATTCAATCTAGGAATAGAACTTATATTGAAAGCAAAAAACTTATTCATTAAATTCCATACCTTGGATTGGTATCTTTTAAGATGCGGAGGCAGACAGTAGATAGAATCTCTTACCTGTCTAACCACGATTTCAGAATCGCCAAAGACAGTCAAATTTTGAATGTTCATATCTAAAGCTTTTCTGAGACCCTGCAGTAAAGCCTCATATTCCACTGTGTTATTAGTACATTCAAATTCTAACCTAGATGCAATCAAGGTTTTGTTACCTGTCGGATCAATAATAACGCAGCCTGCACCTGCTCCTTCTTTGGACTTTGACCCGTCAAAATAAAGAGACCAAATTTGATTTTTATCGGGTGCATGAGACCATTGTGTAGAAGCTGCTGGCTGCACATATGCTACAATCTCGGACTGTTGTTCTGGGTTAGTGATAGCTGTAGTCTCAGCCATGAAATTGCCGAAAAAGGTATCCGTCCCTTGTATTTCGGGTGAATCAACGATTTACCTTGATTTTGTTGGGCTTGCCATTCTCGGGCAGCCACAGGTGAGACCAATCTGTCGTGAAATAGCCATGTAGCTGCTTCGACCAGTCTCTGCTTAGAAACAAACCATAAACTTCTGGAATATCCACAACAATAATATCAATCACTTGATGAACTTTGGGGTTAGACGATAATCTTATAAGCACATTCCTTAATTCACCTATGACTTTAACACTAGTTCGATCAAGTTGGATGATTTTTAAAGTGGATGGTTCAAATTTAGCATTAATCTTCTGACATACAGACCATGGCATCACATTGGATGACGCTCGTGAATCTACCATACAATTGTGCACGTTCCTATTAAAGATTTCGAAAGTTAACAAAAATGGAGGTACATTTTTGTGAGTACTAAGGGTGGAAGCTTGTGGATTTTTACTCGCAGTCTCTAAAGCTAATTTATCTACATTTGTTACATTATTTACAAGAAGGGTTCCTTTCTTGTGAGGATCAGGATTATTCTTAGCGGAAGTCTTCTGAGGAACTTTGTTCTGAACAACCTTGTTACTGTTTGAATTACCATTTTTGCTATTCTCTGCGATATTCTGTAACATTTTTTGTAGCAAAAACAGAAATTTTAATAATTCATAAACATAAATGTTAGCCCTTAACTTTTTTAGATCTTCAACTAAATTGTAATCTAATTTGGGGTTTACATGACTCTGTTTAGTCTCAGCTGGTTTAGACTGCTTTGGGGGCAAAGTCGTAGTGTTTTCCGAAGAAGGTTTTTTTGCGGTCTTACCCCTAGTATTGTAGGGATGAACTGTCTCGAAGTTAGCTTGAAAAATGCTATCTGAGAAGTGTCCAAAAATGTTCAGAGAAGATTCTTCTTCTTCAACTGTCTCTTGTTCAACTACTTCCTCAGGGATCTCAGGAGGCATCAAGTTATCTTGGGCTTCTAGAATTGTTTGAAGGGCGAATTGCAGACTTTCTAGATTTAGGCCATTTGTACTTGGGTTAGGTCGGTTGGTGGGAAAAGGCTTCCTGAACGGGGGTTTGTAGGGCCCTTTGCTCGAAGAAGCTTCTTCGGCCGTCCTTTTCAAATCTATAACTTGATTTGACAGTTTTTGAACGACTTTAGTTAGGTTTTCTAAATCCGAGTTTTCAGGTTGTGTTTTATTTTGAGGAGGTCTAGGGAGGATTTCGATCTTCTTTTTGGAAGATGAACTAGTCTCTGGTTCGTTGCTAGTAGTGTCCTTTAAACTAAGGATTTCCTTTTCAATCTGGCTGGCCTCTTCGAAGGCCTCTAACAACGTGGCTTTCTTATCTCGTTTTACCCAAATGGATATACTTTGATGCAAGGATTTAGTATAGTATGCTATGATAAGATTCTCGACAGGCATCGAGTCCATAGGGATTCGGTTCTTTAGTGTTAAGAATCTTTGGTTAAAGTCTTTGATTTTCTATTTGGGATTCATTCTTAAACTATAAATCTCCATCACTAAAACTTCTGGGGACTTATCATCTCCGAACTTCTCAAGAAAGCAGGATTCAAACTTCTCCCAAGACACGATGGTATGGGGTTGCTGGGAAAAGTACCAAGTAGAGGCATTTCCCTTGAAAGTGTAGGGGAACAACCTACAGACTACGACTTCATGCTCGACATTACAGAGTCTAATGGCTAACATAAACTTTTTAATGTGATCTTTGGCGATCTTTTTAGAGTCAGGGTCAAACTTGGGAAGCCACTTCTCCGGATGTTTGGGTAAGGGCTACTGAGGCCTGGGTACGTCTACTGCATCCTGGTCGAGCCAGGGTCTGGCAGGATTTTTCTGGTTGGCCATTGGTGTAGGCGGTGTGGAAGGCTGAGAAGGGGAACTGCCTTCGTCAGAAAAGTCTTCTTCAGAAGAAGAAGGAGATGATGGAGGTGGTGAGGGTGGTATTCTAGATCCTCCTGTAGCAGGAGTGAGGATTGGATCTGTAGGGTTTAAAGTGAGGTTAGTGCCTCCAAGTTGTTCTCTGATATCAGAGAAATCTAAAGGTTGGTCTAAAGTCCGATTTGGTTGCCTTAAACGGGCGAAGGCACTATGCGTTCTTAAGAGAGATTGGCGGACCATCTCTTGTACGTCACCACCTTTAGGATTTGGGGTTACTGGTTCAACTATGATCCGTAGATCGTCGTTTGATGTGGTTTCTGTTTGAGGGACGATGTTGTCATTTGAATGACTTCTTGTCACTATAGGCGAGTGGTTAGGTGGTGGAGGAGTCTTACGACCACCTCGTGCCATTAATAATTTTCAAGCCCTCCTTCTAGCGCCATTTGTTGGAGGGTGAAAATGAACGCTCGTCAACTGGAGGAGTGGATCCGGTTCGGGGTTGTCTAAATAACCCAAGCCATTTGGGATGATCCACCCCGATGGGTTTAGCGGCTCCGTTGGCCGATCTAAGTCCTAAGAAACGAAAGAAAAACTAAACTAAAAAAACTAATCTAAGTGGAAAAAGCAACTACAACAAACTATATACAAATCTGAAATATATATATACAACTTACTTACTAATATTATACAATAATAATTCTATGAAATTAAATGTTCAACTATCAATATAATTAAATCTTACTTGCAGATGTACAGTATTTACAGAATACAAATTTTAATCGAAACTTGCAAAAATCATTTGTAAAATAACAACGAAGCTATTGTTTTTTGATTTTTATTATTTTTATGAGAAAGGAATGGAATGAAAACTATCTAAAGCTGAGCAATTAAAATAATAATCCTAACTGTAAATCTGACCTATATATCTAACTAAATTACTGAGAATTCTCGAATTTATTAACTATTAAATTGCAAATAAAGAACCAACCTGAAGCAATGCTTCCTATTTGTCCTGTGCACAGTATTCGATTTAGCTTTTCGATGGGAGGAAACCCACACCAGATTCTCCACAAGCTTCTCGTAAACAAGAAGCAACAGTGCTCTTTGAATATAAATGACAGAACAAACAAGACATAAAATGACAACAATCTTATAATTTACAAATCATCACAATTAGATAAATCTCTGTGTGAAGGTTTGTATAGAACAATTCATTTAATGAAGAAGATAAACCTTTACTCATCAAATTGAAACAGAGTAATTGTTGTACTAAAAATGAGATACATGAGATATGGACATAATTTAAATCACAATGCATTAACCTGTAATAAGTCTTGATATCTAAAGTAGTCAATGACTTGATCACAAATTAAAATGCACAAAACTTGAATGAAAGTATGATAAATTGAAATCTAAAGCTGTTACAAAAGATCCACTTCCATTCGAGTCTGTATCATCATAAATCCATAGTCTTTGTTCTCCCAACAGTGATGGGTTCATTACAAAATTAATGAGTATATAAAGGCTAAAGGGTAAAACATCCCTGTGGGAATTATCAAAAATAGTTTATAGAAAATCTGGGAACAATCTCCCAAGTCTCTATTTCTGCCTATGACTAACAACTTAAAAAAAAACTATATCACAAAAACATGTTCTAAACTTCCACAACATGTCCAATTTGTCATTGAAATTCGTAGGTACCTGTAGGTGGACAAGAATACACAAGTTTAGATAATGTTTTATTTGTAAAATTAACAAAATCATTTTAAATCAATCCAAATGATAACAGAAATACATTCGACCTATTAAACAAAACCTTAATCAATAATTAAAAGCAAAGAAAATCATTCACGCTAGAAGTAACCAAATCTTTTATGCCAATTTGAAACAGACATAATCGTTTTTAATTAACCGAACGGTAACAGGGATATATGCGATCTTTCAACCAATCTTTTTATTACCAATTTGAAACAGACAGAATCGTTTTGACAATTCAAAACCAACGAAATCATTTTTTTGAATCAATTTCAATCAAAACAGACTATAATCAATCAAACAAATCTTTCGTATTCACTTAACACAAACACAATAGTTTATGTTAATTCAGAACTTAACAAAATCGTTGTTGAATCAAAACAAAACTAACAGAATCATTTTTTTAATTCAAAACTAACGGAACTATATCAAACTAAATTTTAATCCAACGCATACACAAACGACTATGCTAATTCAAGGCATGCAACATCGTTTCAAAAACAAACCAAACAGAAATGAATCAAACTAACTCAGGGCCAACACAATCGTTATACTAATTCAAAAGCAATAAAATCGTATCAATCAAAACATAGCTGTGTTATATTTTAGCAAACAAATCTTCTGTACATGATTCAAAACAAAATCATTCTTGGTAGTTTGAAAATAACAGAATCGTTTTGAATCTATTCAAACAAACAAAACTAATTTGGAGCAAACACAATCGGCTAACCAAATCATTCAAAAATCGATGTTGAAATACATACCCGGGCTGTAGAAAAATGGTTCGGTCAGGATAACTTTGAGTTGACAAAGGTCGTAGCTGACTCAACATTTCTGAAGACAATTGAACCCGTAGTCTTTTGCTTCTTCTCGTTGGTTTGTAGCCTGTCGTTTTCCTTTGACAATATAGTAACTCGTTCCTCCAATGATTTAATTTTAGATTGCAATAGGGGAACATCTGTGTAGTAGCGTTCAAGCTAGGAATTGCATTGAGTACATGGTGATTGATCGGGCCTTGGCATTACAGGTGAGGGTTCTCTTAGATTACCAGGGGTTTCACTGTGAAGCTTAATTCCCAGGAAGTTAGGATCATCCTTGAGGCACGGAGGTAGGTTGGAAACATAGTCATAGGGTTCCACAGAACAGAGGCCTTGAGAGTAAGGGTATTCCTTGGCCAAGAAGCGTTCAATCTCAGAGTCTGAATCCTCTCTCAGAACAACAGGCTTCTGGTCAACGTTTTGTTTGGGCTTGTTCTGGGCACATCTAGATATCCATCGTGCATTTTTATTTCCCTTATTATTGACACCAGTATCACCTTTGACTTTCTTCCTTACAAGCCTCTTGATGGTCTTAGTATTGTCTTTAGCACACGGGTCGGCCATGGTATCGGGTAGGTCAATGCTGGGGCAATTTGAGGGTTTGAAAGGGGGTAGAAGGGTAGGAGGTGGCACGACAGGCCCAACCAGGGTTTCAGTGACCACAACCTTGTCCATTTGAACACACTCAGGAGTGGAAAATCCATTCCTTGATAGGAAGGTTTGCCAACAGTCACCACTAAGCTTCAAATGATGAAAAATAATGACTTTGATCAAGCAGTGATGGAAAAGGATGCTATCAGCCTTCTCACGCTTAAATCGTTTGGACATTTTATACAAGTTGCGTAGGAGGTAGTGAGGCATGTTCAGAGGGTAGTTTATAAAATTCATAAGCAACCTGAGATGATAAAGGAACAACAAACCATAATGACCTTCGCAGGTCACGAATTTCTTAACAATTTCTAATAGATCACGCCACCTGGTCTTAAGGGAAGTGACAGGCATACCTCTATCACAACTAACAATCTTCCTCAATGCTAATAGGAGTGGCCATGACACCTCATCCACTTTCAAGTTCTTAAAACACCTCTGTCCTTTAGCTGGCAAGCCTATAGCTGAACTGAGGAATTCTTCATTTAGCTCGAGTTGGATATCCTCAACCTTAGCCCTGCATCCGTCGAACGTGAGGGAAAACTGTTGGGCGACCGTAAGGTTGAAACCCTCAAATTTTTGGATAAAAACTCGCCAGCCACTATTCTCTAGGTCTTCACGAGCATTGTCGAATAGCAGGAGCGTTTGGATGCCATTAGGTTCTATGCGCACCACAGGTGCCATAGGAGGGAGCACACAGTGAGCTGGGTAAATGGACAAGGGTTTGGACAGGGTATACGTAGGACCGAAAGCTCAAAGATTTCCCCAAAACCAATAGAGGTAACCCGAGATACAAGGCAGGCATTAATGCCTAAGTGTGCGAGGGTGGTGGAGGAAATAGACCCATGCAAAACATTCATATGAAAAAGTACAATCGATGGCGCTACGGTGATTCAAATCACTAGTGGTGTGTGTTTAAAACAATGTGAATCAAACAATTATTGAAAACTATGATATGTCGACCTGAATATTTGCACAACAATAGTGTTTGCATGATTTAAAACAATAATTCAAATTTAGCACCAAAGATTTGACCATAAAACTTATGCTTTGTATGAAACCATTTCACCAATGAATTTGACCAAAGACAATAAAACATCAAACCACCACTGTATCAAGGACTCAATTACAATCACTAGAATACCATTGCATCACAAACTTATAAAATGAAGTCATATTAACAACAAAAAAAAAATGCCAAGTGAGTAAAGGTTTTGGTGTCTTGCCAACTGCGTGACCATTATTGAATTAGAAGTGCAATGAACACATAGACAAGAGTAACCATAATAATCTAGTGACGATTTTAATGACATCGACATGACTTCGAACTCAAGGTTTTCATGCTTGCAGTCGTGAAAACAAGAACAAAAGGCAGGTGTGCAAATGCGTAAGATAATAGTGTTGTTTTATTCAAAAGATTGCAATGAGAATCAAGGGTTCCAAAACACTTGTGTAGGCAGATTATAAAGATAGGATAAAAATGAGAAATGGCTGCCAACAGGTTGGTATAAAGATATAGTATCTTATCTTCTGACTCTGAAATTCCCAAATGATATGTCTCTGTCTAAAACTAGGACATTGAAATTGCATGCGGTAAAGTATTGTATCTTAGAAAGCAAGTTGTATTGGAAAGACACTCTAGGTTTTCTACTAGTTTGTTTAGTAGAATCTGAAACATAAAGAGTTATAAATGAATTTCATGAAGGAGTTTGTGGAGGACATCATGCATGGAGAGAAACAACCTATAAAATCCCGGGAGTAGGATATTATTGGCCTAAGTTATTTACAGATGTGAATGCCAAAGTCAGAGCCTGTAACTCCTGCCAATTATTTTCAGGCAAGCAGAAACTCTCGACATTACCTTTGGTCCCGATTAAAACAAAAGCCCCTTTTCAACAATGGGGGTTAGATTTTATAGGCGAAATCAATCCACACTCCAGCGCACAACATAGATGGATCCTGACCGCTACAGACTATTTCACCAAATGGGTAGAAGCTATCCTGACTAGGAAAGTGACAGATTCAGTGGTAATACATTTCTTGGAGGAAAATATATTATCTAGATTTGGCTGTCCTCAGAATATAGTTACAGATAATGCCCAGGCATTCAAATCTATGGCAATGGGCAACTTTTGCCAAAAATACAATATTGTGCTGGATCATTCTATAGCGTACTATCCTCAAGGAAATGGGTTAGCTGAATCATCAAACAAAATCTTAATCACCATAATAAAAAAGGTTTTGAATGAAAATAAGAAAGCCTAGCATGTGCATTTGAAATATGCCTTGTGGGAAAATCGGATAGGCACCAAGAAATCAATCGATACTTCTCTGTTTCAAATGGTATATGGGACCGATGTGGTATTACCCATTAATTTGGTTGTACGTATAATGAAACTTTGGCAAGATGAAAAAGAAGAACCAAATCATGTCACAAGAAGAATAAATCAACTGATCGAAGTTCAACAAAATAGGGCTGAAGTGGATGAAAAACTTCAGAAATATCAAGACAACATGAAAGCCTTGTTTGATCATAAGGCTAAAGATAGGGAATTCCTCCCTGGCGACCTAGTTTTGAAATGGGACACTAGGAGAGAAGACTCGGCCAAACATGGCAAATTCGATCATATCTGGTATGGACCATTCAAAGTTGCATCCTCCGAAGGGAAGAACTCATTTTTGTTAGAACATTTGGACGGTAAAATCCTCAACACCCCTATCAATGGGCATTATCTTAAGCACTATATGCAGTAAACGATTTCCAAAATCCCATTGTATATACTAGTTTTTGTTTTCTGTTTTTTACAGTTTTAGGTAAGTCTTACTTCCACCGCAAATAAAACAGGTTAGTGATTTTAAATAATTTACTCATCGAACACTGTGACTTGTAAAACCCTGACACTCTTCATGTTGTTTTTATGCAGGATTGGTGTCGATAGCTCAAACATTACGAAGGAGACAAACAAGTGGTCGTATATCAAAAATATTGGTTTTCCCAAAACATGTGATAAATAAATAATTTACTTAGATGAGAGAGAAATGGCGAATCAAAGGTATGGGTCTTTGAATTATTTAGATTTCCAAAGAATATCACCCGGGGAAACACCAGTCTTATATGTATAAAGATACTCACTAGAGGTATTATCAAAGGAATGAATTGTCAAAGTAAATCACAAAAGAGATCATCTGGATAAAATTAAAATAAACGGAAAAAGAAGAAATAAAGTGAACTCAGAGAACATTTTTCAAGAGTCGGGTTTGCATAATAACAACCATGTTTATGAAATCTGAAACCCCTATGTCACCCTGTTCAAATATTTGGTATTATTCCCCTTGACTCCAGATGCCTCCCCATGGCCTCCACAGAGGAAGGAGGGGTCACTTTACCTTTGAAAGCTGACAAACAAATATTTAGAAAAAGGGCAAGTCCTCATGGCTCCTCGAGCTCCTACTGAATAAAAGTATGTATAGGATAATCCTAACTCTCTTAGTTTTCTTTAACAGGTCTTAAATGATTAATCTTGCTCATAAGAAGGCCCTTGGAAAAAAAAAAAATCCCCCATAAGTTTCCTACAGACTAAGATGTTTTGAAGGTCAAAAGAAGACTTGTCCAGAGTAATCAAAGTGAGTTAACAAACCTCTGTTGCCAAAATTATTAACAGATATCACCCCTAGTATGCTTTATACAAATTGATTGCCCCCACTTCATGTTCTAAAAAGAAAGTATAAGACATATGGTGAAAGGAAATTCACAGATGATTTCCCCCATCTAGTCCAAAAAAAGAGATGATGAAAGGAAATTCATTAAATGAATTCCCTCATCTCGGCATTTAAATGCAAAGTTACAAACTGAAGTGGTGAAAGGAAATTCAATAAGGGAATCAGATAACTTCACCGGGGTATTGAACAGGCTCGCTGGCAGTGAAAAAATGTCTAAGATATCTATCAAGCTGTTATACATGAATTATATTGTACTCTGGTAACCAGTTTTATTTTGGAATAGATCTACATCCCAAGTTCACGCATGCCTCCCTGATTAAAAAACATCGAAATTACTTTGGCTTGATGCAAGAAAGATCGACAGAACCTGTTAGAAATCCTAAGGTTGTTTTGATTATCTTAAGTAGATCCAAAGTCAGTTTTAAGGAAGAGGAAGTCATCGAAGGACCTAAAATTGAGATTAGTAAACGATTAAGTTTCAAAATATTTCAGAGACAAAGATGAAACCTCAGATCCTCTCTGTACCTTCTTTATGAAAATGTTTCACAAAAACAAAGTAATGACTCCATTTACCCAATAAAGGCATGTGGTCTATTGTTCTTCTCATCCCACAGGGAGACAAGATCCCTAGATGGAGCCTATGTTGGAACACATATATTTTTCAAATGCTCTAGTTACCAAAAGGTTGAAGCTGCCCATTCTTTCAAATAACAAAAACATTAACCATAAACCTGAAATCTCAGATTTCAGGATTTCGCAGATCTAACGATTATATGTATCAAAGTTCCCAATGTCCCGACATGCGAAATAGCGAAATCAGGTTAAGTTTAATGATGATCATCGAAATATTGAGCAACGATTATCACCATTTTAATGCATCATTCTTTCACAATTCGGGAGTCACGCCTCGAGCGACCTTCGAGTGTCCGATGTACAAAGTCGCAAAAGCGACTTAAGATAAACCTGGTTAATTGCAAGACTAACGATAATTAACGTTAGTTAATTATTGTGACTTTGCGACTCGATGGTTTTACCTTAGAACGACACCTCTATAATCCCGATACTCGAGGTCGCAAGATTTATAAACTAATCACGATCAATTAAGAACTTAAGTTTGATCAAAGTTAATTAACCAAATCGCAATATCGCAAATTTGGGTTTCATGGCCCAAGACTAAGAATAAAATCGTTCGAGACTACGAACGCCGAAAAAGGATTAAGATCTAATTGCGATTATTAAAGGATTAAACTTGATTAATTAATATCTTAAACAACTTTAAACCTGTGGAGATTACGGGTAAAGAATTAAATGTTTCTACGATCACCCCAAGTCACGAAATATCAAACATTTATGGAATTTATAAGCGAATTAGGGAAATGATTGAAAGTAAGATCTTGCTTCATTTCAAAATATTTCTATTAAAAGAATTAAACGCTGTGTCAGCAAGGACCCACACAGACTCGAGTACTCTAAGTGAAAGAATTTCCATCATTATTTGAATTTCATTCTAGTTTCACAGAGCGCGTTTAGTGAGATAACCATTGTTTGTATTTGCATCCTCTATGAGAGGAACTATAATCTCTAGATTTTACATCATGGCTCCACAGAAAACGCCCAAAACAACTGGTGAAATTTCAGATCATAATTCAGATATTATTTCTGATACCTCGCCTAGAAACATCGACACAGGCAAAAAATGGACACAGGTTTTCAACATCTTGCAATACGAGTTGATAAACTGCCCAGACAACTCGAGCGACAAGATGACTTGTATATCAAATACAAAGTGGTCGCTCAGTCAGAATTGCAAAAGGTAGCAACAAGGCCGTGACTTTTCCCCTATTGTGATATGGTTAAATGGCCGCTGGACCACATAGATGTCTCGACTAGGACAATATTTAACATGCATAAGGTGGTTGTTGGGATAGTTAGGCCGGAGCATGCGATGTACAAATTCCCCCCCACACCCAATTTTACTTACAATGATAAATTCTTAGAGGGTTTCAAAAAGAAAAAAATGCGAGCAATTTGGAAAAAGCTTATCTGACCTGATCAAAGATTGGTGCTCACGCCTTGGAAATTTTAAAGCAGACACTCATGGTATATACAAAATCCCTTCGTTATAGCCAAAATTTATGTATGTAGCGATGATGGTATGCAGGCTTTATGGGAGAGAGAATACTATGCATTTTTTTCTCCCATGGGTACCACTTATCCACACAGTAGCAGAGGGGTACTCTTTCGACTGGGCTAAATTGTTGTCAGACAGTCTGGCCAGCCAAGTTACAGAATATCAAGCACAAAGGGAGAGTGGGAAAGAATATTTGTTTTTCATGTCTGCGTAAATTATGGATGTCGTTTGATTCATGACACCTTTTCCATTAATGAGCTGGAGCTGGACTCCAAATAACACAAATCCTATTCATGTTTACCACTCCAAACTCTGGGAAGATAAGGCCAAGGACTTCATCTATGATATTTTCAACTGTGTAATGGTACCAATGCATGTCGTTATCTATGACCATCCACCTCCCAAGATTTCAAATAAAGTCCAGACAAACTTAAACAATGTGGAAGACTGGTACCTTGAAGAACAATTCTCATATATTAGGGTTTTTGGTTGCTTTGTTCCCCCTTATTCCCTACTGCTATTCTTACTGGACAAGCTAGTATGTCGAGAAATCGCCAGGAAAACTTTGTTCGATGGGATAAGCAAAGAAATCAAAGGATTTCAGAAAAAGGTATGGCCATCTTTTCCCATACACATTGGTACATATTCTTTATTACATTTCGGCCATGCTAAAGCGGAGGCCACGACCTTAGAGGAAATGAAACTAGTAGACATTGAATTTAAGAAACACGATCCTCATAGGGTCGTGGGTAACCATATGGAAATTTGTGGTCTAAAAATATATGAGAACTAAGATTCCCCCCATAACGAAATGTTCCGAGGAGTGAGATCCTACTCAGAAGTCTTATGTCAAGTTTGAGCTCGGCTACCCAGAGAGATGGTCGATTTCTACAAATTCCAATAACATTGGAGAAGTGTCCTTCCCAAAGTTTTGCAAGGAAAAAACTCAAAACCTCCAGGTACACAACAAATAGAAGCCCAAAGTTCAACATATACAAATCTTGTAAAATAAAAAATTCAGGAGAACACATATGAAATTGAGACCTTAAAACAGGAAACCGAGATCCCAAACTGAGAGGAATAACTCCCAGAGATAGATACACCAGTTAAACAGGTCAAGGATCAAACATAGACCCCTTTAAAAGGGGTAGGAGACACACCCTTGTCTCCATCAAATGAAACAAACACAAATGCTATCATGAAACAAGCATTCAAAGAAATCGACAGTCCCATTCCATCCGTCACGCCATTACAATTTACAAAGGGGAACCTCAATACAATGATAATATTTAAAGAGGATTTAACACCTATCTCTATAGAAGAATTACCTCCTAGTGATTTCATTTTTAGCAAGAAAAGGAAGGCCGTGGTGAAGCGAGAAACATACCAAAAGGCAGGTGCAACAACCAAGAAATACAAAATACTAACGGATGGAGAATCATTAGAAGAGGATGAATTCTCCAATGAGATAGCAGGAACATTGGGGGCTTATGAAATGAACAACCAATATTCAGTTGGAACCTTGAAGGAACGACTCAAACAAAAATACTTGTTAATCAACAAATTATAGACTCGGATGGAAACTGTAGAAGAGAATGTCAGGAATGAGTCATGTAAAAACCTTGAACAATTAAGAGCAGTTGATCAAAGGAAAATCAAACAAATCAAATCTAATCTTGAGAAAATACAACAGTCAGCAAAGAGAAGTCAAGAACAGGTAAGTCAACAGGAGGAGTTAATAAAACAACTGCAATCTAAATTAAATTCTACTGTAAGACAGGTCATAGTTGTAGCGACATTTCAAATTCAAGCCACAAAAATACAAAATAAGATAGAAGCAGCTCAACAGAGTCTACTTACTAAAGTAGGAATCATCCAGGATCATTTTCAGTTGATAGATCAAGCCTTAGACATAATCACCTTAAGAGAGAGAGAAGCCAAGGTGACTCAAAGTACTTTCCAAGAGGCTATCATATCAATGATGAAAGAGGAAATGGTCATCACTTCTTGATTATCCATTCGAGAACAAACTAGAGGTAAAATCCTGTTAAAAGCATGGGAACATAATCTATCAGAAAACATAAAAATGGCTAAAGAGGTGAGAGACTCTTGTGAAGACACATTTGGCCTAATAAATAAAAAATTGCTGGATCTTGATAAGGAGAATAGATTTGAAACTTTGGGAAAAATTAACATAGTTAAACATCTACTAGATATCAAGGAAAATGTGGAAATATATCAAGTTGAACTATCTCAGATAAAACAGGTCGATATTGCCCGGATAGATAAATGGTTGATAAAACCAAACTTACAGTTATTGTCTATCATTATAGAAGATAGGAAAATAGGAGAAAGACTGCCACAGTTGGAAAGGAAGTGCTACACTTTTGAAGCAAATGACCAAACTGAACTTCCCAAGTTGATAGCCTAGTTGGTAGAAAAGTGTGTCAATTGTGTTGAACAGGGGAAAGGGAAGACTTATGGAGGCTAGTAATACAGTTTCTTATTCCATCCTATTTCGGAGCTAGAGGACAAAGAAAGGACAATGCCTCGCCAACATGAAGGAAGACAAAGGAAAACTAAGTGAAGCATTTCATCTTTTCATTTGTAACCAAAAATTTTAGAATGATAGAATTCGAAACGTTTTAATCTAGTATAAATATACATTTTGAGAAAGAAACAAGGGCTACTTTTTTCCGATTGTAAAGGACAAGACTCTCTTCACTGAGAATTAATACAAATGCAGGCCATAGATTCTACATCTCGTCTATTCTGAGTTATGTGTTCTTTGTCTTTTCATATTTCAACATACTTTCATATATTTTCTTTGATGAACAAAAATCACAATTTAGTACAACCTCTACCATGGTTATGTTATATTCAATAATCTATTAACAAACAAATTTTCCTCTGTATTCACTATTAGTTAATACAAGACCTGCATGTTAATTAGATACTATATTTTATACTTCATTGAAGATTACATCAATCACTTTCTTTTTCTGTTACAAAGTAAGATTGTTCATCTTTTGATGCCTTGATTTGATTAACAACTTTATGTTTTTATTTCCATTCATTCTATATTTTGATTTTAACTCAGGTACGAGAAACAACTTCTGAGCTATTATAATATTATTTCGTTTTTAAAAGAACTTTTCTCTGTTATTTATGTGGTGAAAGGAAAACATTGAAACCTTTTCCTCATTTCCCGATGCCTGACATTATACTTATAGCCTTAGTATAAACTCAGGAACAACACATAAAAATAATTTTTGGACGAACAAGTGGATGCAGGAACCTAGAAAGAATTTTTGCAGATTGCAGGTCCATCACTGTGATCCTAGTGCGCAATACAGGAAAGGTTGGGGATCATTTAGAAGAAAGAGAGGATTGACATTGTGTTATAATTGTAGAATATAGACACATCTTGATAAGGAATTCCCTGGTATAGGTCCTATTTGTCTTTGTTATAAAACTATTGGTCATGTGATTGAGGAATGCCCAAGAATAATTGCTAAAGTTGAAAAGATGAACTTGAGACAAGAAAACTATAAAGAAGGTCAAAAGGCTAAGGATATGTTAGAAAACCAGAAAGAATCAGAGACTAGGTTATTACAGATAAAAGAAGAAATGGATGATCATAGAGACTTCAGTTTACCAGAGATCTTAGAAGAAAAGAAGTGCATAGAAAAAATAATAGGAGACTTCGACATAGACTGTGTCTTGGATGAGGAAACACGGGTGAATATCATGCTAGAAAGCACTTGGTAAATCTTGGGAAAGCCTACTATGGTTCCTTCATTGGGAAGGATAGGAATCTTTAAAGGAAAGATGATAACCCTATGTGAAAGACTTAGTAATGTGCCTATGATTTCCCATGAAACATCAATTGAAGAAGAATTTGAAGTCCTTATGTTCGTTGAGAGAAGCGACCATTTTTCACTTTTGTTAGGAAATACCTGGATTGAAAAGGATCAGATCAGAAGGAAAGTAGAGGAAGAGGCTACGTAATAGAAAAATAAATCATTAAGGGACTTCATAGCTAGAAAGATAGAGTGACTAATAGAAGAACAAGAGGATCAATCGAAGCAACATAGGGCAAGAGAAGTAGTTGTCAAAGTTGAAAGAACATGAGAAGGCTTAAAGAACCTGTTCATGTAGGAAAAAAGTGCATCCACCCCAGAAATAGTAAGAAAAGAGGTATTACATTTGAACCTTCTGAAATAACATCAGCACTGCAAAGTTTCTACACTAAGAGAAAGTAAGAATAAGAATGGAAAGAGGAATCTAGAGACTTGGATCATAGGAAAGAAGGCAAGAACGCTTAGTAAGAAGAAAATAAAGCTAGAAAAACTACGGGAAGTTGGAGAAAAGACTTCACAGGAGATAGATCCGCAGAACTTGAACCTCGCCGGAATAGCATTACCGCGCATAATGGGACTTCGCCACGACGAAGTTGTATGACCGTTGGAGGCGTCCCGACCATTAGAATGACACTCTAGAACAACTAGAAACACAATTATTGAAGGAAAGATTGCCATTGGACCATTGAGACCACGCCATAATAGATGGATTCATATTGATTGAGGCATTCCTACCCATTGGAGGAATCCGTTACGATGTTTCTTATTTTACTCGTCGGACATGCCGAGACCATGTCTTGCAAACTAAGATATCCACGCTAACAAAGAACCGATTTCCTACCACGCTATTGATCCGGATTATTTTCGGCACGAAATGATAGCGGAGATATAATAAATAAATGCCCAGAGATATTGCAGATATTAAATAATATAACAGAAATGTATCATAGATGCAACCATAAACACAGATATACAGTAATACACGATTTCTATTAATCAAAGAAATGTACAAAGACTGTAAAAATACAGAGTGAAAGACTCGCTAGAATGGTGGCAGCTTATCTTTGAGAAGAGAAGTGACGGCTACTCGCATTCGCAAGAAGATGATTACAATGAGGCTCTAAAGGCCTTTTTACAATAAACAGGAATGCTAAAATTCCTAGACATCCAAAAACCTAACCCTAGGAGATGAAGTGCCAAAAGTCATGTGGGCCCCGTTTGGGTAAGTGAGTACATCAACTTCCCGGGGTCGTACCTTTTGCACACGATCTCCATTTTAGGCGTGTGATAGCTCGTTGGAAAGGTATCATTGAGGAGATTCATTTTGAGGGCTGAACTATTCATTCGGCTATCATTTAGAGCCTTGAGCTCGAAAAACCTTCATTTGGAACCTCGAAATGGCCCCGGAAGTTAAAACCTACTAAAAATAGTAAATTGCCAAAATTGCCAGAAAACCGTATTGAGCCATTTGGAAAAGGTGGGTGGCCACCGATATCCACCTGGATCAATCCTCCCTCCTTAGGAAGCAATGGTCTCCATTGCGTTGAGTTCCCGGGGGAGAGGGAAAATCATTTGTTGAATCTGCATCTTGGTGAGCTGCTTATCTTGCTGGAGACGTCGCGCTGCTCAGTTTGTGGAAATCTATCACGAACCTGTTGCGGTTGAGGCTGCTCAACAAGTCGAGATACATGAGAGGAAAATGTGCATAAGGAATCTTTGCACTTTGTTGCAGCCTTGTCGACCTGCTTTTGTTGAATAGAAGGTGCTTGGGGCAAGGCTGTAGTGGTTGTAGTGTCCTTTTGTTCTCCTTTTGAACAGATTGTGAAGAAGATGAATTTTGCAGTATGAGATACTACCTTGAGACACTTTTTAGATGGAATAGTAGTCGAAACTACCTCTGGTATTCTGTAGAGATGACCCCCCAAGAGTAATAATGACACTATGGGGTCGAGACTCATAGATAGCATGGCGTTTCCACATATATGGTTGGCCCAAGAGAACATCACAGACATCCAGTGGGACAACATCAGATAATACCTCATCCTTGAAGGGTTGGATGCCGTATGACAATCGACACTATTGGTTGACACAAAGATCTCATCCTTGCCTAAGCCACCTGATGTTGTATCGCTGCGGGTGTGATGTTGTCGACAATCCCAACTGTTTGATGACCTCTGCTAAGATGAGGCTCTTCTGGCTTCCTCTATCAACAATAAAATGCAGCGGGGTCCCCTTCACCCACATCTGTGAATGAAAAAGGTGCTCCCCCTCTTCATGATCTGTTGGTTCTTCTGGTTGAATTGCTGCGGTCGCGACAATAGCAGTGGGGTCTGTGTCAATGATTTGTCCTTTACCAGTATTTTCAGAATCAGATTCTGGATCAGGGTTCGACTCCTTGTCTTTGATCTTGACCACCAATGACTGTTTTGAGCGACATTCATCGGTGTTGTGCCAAGGGATTTTGTGGAAATCACACCATTTTCCGGTGTCCTTCTTTGTCTTCCCGTGACCCTTCTTTTCCTGTGTCTTGGACTGGTTTTCAGGAGATTATTTGTTAAGGTCATCTTTTTCATGCTTTGGTTGTTGCGGATTTGCAGACCCGAACTCCCGTTTGTTCTGGTGCTTAAATTTCTGCTCAATTTTAACAACATATCGATAGGCAGTACCAAGTGATGAGATGTCCAGAAAATCCATTTCAGTCTGGATGTATCTGTGTAGAGCCCCACGGTATTTCAGAACCAAATGTCGCTCGGAGTCTTTGATACCCAGCTTGGTGCGCAAGGTATGGAAGGTATTGGTGAACTCCAGAACTATTTGGCCCCTCTCTTGCCACAGTGTGGTCCATCTCATGTACTGGTCCTCATAGTTTCCAACAGGGTAATACTGTTCTTTTACCGCATCCACAAAAAAATCTCAAGTGGGATCGACCCCATATATTCCAGAATCCTCTATGGAACTTTGCTCCCAGTAAGTTTCCCACCAATGTTTGACATGAGGGAGAGCTTTAAGGAGTGCAAAGGTGATCTTTTATTTGTCGGAAAAATTGTGAACAGAGAAATAACCTTCTAGCAGATTTAATCATTTATCCAGGGCATCTGCATCTATTTGACCTTCAAATGCGGGAATATCAAAACTAACCTGTACCTTGAAAGGTGAGGTGCCTCCAAAGTGGCCTCTTTATGAATATGCACCTGATGCTATCGACAGGCATTGAAGGATGTGGGCAAAATTCTCCATCATTTCGTTCGTCTGTCGCGTGAGAACTTGCTCAAGCAATAGATTGATAGGATCGTCTGCTCCCTCGTTTTTCTTTTCTTCCACCATTGAGGGTTTCTTGGGTGTGTGAGAGAGATTTCTTCAAGAGATACAAGCTCGAGACCCAACTTGCTATACTCGGACCTCGTCGGGGACATGCACTGAAAAAACGATCAAGGGCAGCCTGCTCTGATACCACTGATCTGGATTATTTTCGGCACGAAATGAGAGCGGAGATATAATAAAGAAATGCCTAGAGATATTGCAGATATTCAATAATATAACAGAAATGTATCATAGATGCAACCATAAACATAGATATACAGTAATACACGATTTCTATTAATCGAAGAAATGTATAGAGACTGTAAAAATACAGAGTGAAAGACTCGCTAGAATGGTGGCAACTTATCTCTGAGAAGAGATGTGACGGCTACTCGAATTCGCAAGAAGATGATTAAAATGAGGCTCTAAAGGAATTTTTAAAATAAATTGGAATGCCAAAAGTTATAGACATCCAAAAACCTAACCCTAGGAGATGAAGCGCCAAAAGTCATGTGGGCCCCGTTTGGGTAAGTGAGTACATCAACTTCCCGGGGTCGTAACTTTTGCATACGATCTCCGTTTTAGGTGTGTGATAGCTCGTTGGAAAGGTATCATTTAGGAGATTCATTTTGGGGGCTCAACTATGCCTTCGAATATCATTGAGAGCATCTATCTTGAAAAACCTTCATTTGGACCCTCGAAATGGCCCCGGAAGTTAAAACCTGCTAAAAATAGTAAATTGCCAAAATTGCCAGAAAGCTGTTTTGAGCCATTTGGAAAAGGTGGGTGGCCACCGATATCCACCTGGATCAATCCTCCCTCCTTAGGAAGCAATGGTCTCCATTGTGTTGAGTTCCTGGGGTAGAGGGAAAAGAATTTGTTGAATCCGCATCTTGGTGAGCTGCTTGTTTTGCTAGAGACATCACGCTGCTCAGTTTGTGGAAATCTATCACGAACCTGTTGCGGTTGAGGCTGCTCAACAAGTCAAGATACATGAGAGGACGATGTGCATAAGGAATCTTTGCACTTTTTTGTAGCCTTGTCGACCTACTTTTGTTGGATAGAAGGTGCTTGGGGCAAGGCTGTAGTGGTTGCAGTGTCCTTTTGTTCTCCTTTTGAACAGATTGTGAAGAAGCTGAATTTTGTAGTATGAGATACTACCTTGCGACACTTTTTATATGGAACAGTAGTCGAAACTACCTCTGGTATTCTGTAGAGATGACCCCCCAGAGTAATAAAGACACTACGGGGTCAAGACTCATAGATAGCATGGCGTTTCCACATATATGGTTGGCCCAAGAGAACATCACAGACATCCAGTGGGACAACATCACATAATACCTCATCCTTGAAGGGTTGGATGCCATATGACAATCGACACTCTTGGTTGACACGGAGATCTCGTCCTTGCCGAAGCCACCTGATGTTGTATCGTTGCGGGTGTGGTGTTGTCGACAATCCCAATTGTTTGACGGCCTCTGCTGAGATGAGGTTCTTCTGGTTTCCGCTTTCAACAATAAAATGCAGTGGGATCCCCTTCACCCACATCTGTGAATGAAAAAGAAGCTCACCCTCTTCAGGATCTGTTGGTTCTTCTGGTTGAATTGCTGCGGTCGTGACAAAAGCAGTGGGGTATGCATCAATGATCTGTCCTTTACCAGTATTTTCAGAATCAGATTCTGGATCAGGGTTCAACTCCTTGTCTTTGATCTCGACCACCAATGACTGTTTTGAGCGACATTCATCGGTGTTGTTCCAAGGGATTTTGTGGAAATCACACCATTTTCTGGTGTCCTTCTTTGTCTTCCCGTGACGCTTCTTTTCTTGTGTCTTGGACTGGTTTTCAGGAGATTGTTTGTTAAGGCCGTCTTTTTCATGCTTTTGTTGTTGCTGATTTGCAGACCCGAACTCCCGTTTGTTTTGGTGCTTAAATTTCTGCTCAGTTTTAACAACATATCGATAAGAAGTACCGAGTGATGAGATGTCTAGAAAATCCATTTCAGTCTGGATGTATCTGTGTAGAGCCCCACGGTATTTTAGAACCAAATATCACTCGGAGTCTTTGATACCCAGCTTGGTGCGCAAGGTATGGAAGGTATTGGTGAACTCCAGAACTATTTGGCCCCTCTCTTGCCGCAGTGTGGTCCATCTCATGTACTGGTCCTCATAGATGCCAACATGGTAATACTATTTTTTTACCGCATCCACAAAAAAATCCCAAGTGGGATCGACCCCATATATTCCAGACTCCTCTGTGGAACTTTGCTCC
>ML796900.1:434492-446513 GCA_009831015.1 Picea engelmannii | reverse complement strand
TGGAAAGGTATCGTATAGGAGATTAATTTTGGGGTATCAAATATGCCTTCGGCTATCATTGAGATCCTTGATATAGAAAAACATTCATTTGGACCCTCGAAATGGCCCCGGAAGTTAAAACCTGCTAAAAATAGTAAATTGCCAAAATTGCCAGAAATTTGTTTGGAGCCATTTGGAAAAGGTGGGTAGCCATAGATATCCACTTGGATCAATCCTCCCTAATTAGGAAGCAATGGTCTCCATTGCGTTGATTTCCCGGGGGAGAGGGAAAAACATTTGTTGAATCTGCATCTTGGTGAGCTGCTTGTCTTGCTGGAGACGTCGCGCTGCTCAGTTTGTGGAAATCTGTCACGAACCTGTTGCGGTTGAGGCTGCTCAAAAAGTTGAGATACATGAGAGGACGATGTGCAGAAGGAATCTTTGCACTTTGTTTCATCCTTGTCGACCTAATTTTGTTGGATAGAAGGTGCTTGGGGCAAGGCTGTAGTGGTTGCAGTGTCCTTTTGTTTTCCTTTTGAACAGATTGTGAAGAAGCTGAATTTTTTAGTATGAGATACTAACTTGCCACACTTTTTAGATGGAACAGTAGTCAGAACTACCTCTGGTATTCTGTAGAGATGACCCCCCAGAGTAATAATGACACTACGTGGTCGAGACTCATAGATAGCATGGAGTTTCCACATATATGGTTGGCCCAAGAGAACATCACAGACATCTAGTGGGACAACATCACATAATACCTCATCCTTGAAGGGTTGGATGTCGTATGAAAATCGATATTGTTGGTTGACATGGAGATCTTGTCCTTGCCGAAGCCACCTCATGTTGTATCGCTGTGGGTGTGGTGTTTGTCGACAATCCCAACTTTTTGATGACCTCTGCTGACATGAGGTTCTTCTGGCTTCCGCTATCAACAATAAAATGCAGTGGGGTCCCTTTCACCCACATCTGTGAATGGAAAAGGTGCTCACCCTCTTTAGGATCTGTTGGTTCTTCTGGTTGAATTGCTGCGGTCGCGACAATAGCAGTGGGGTCTGCGTCAATGATTTGTCCTTTACCAGTATTTTCAGAATCAGATTCTGGATCAGGGTTCGACTCCTTGTCTTTGATCTCGACCACCAATGACTGTTTTGAGCGACATTCATCGGTGTTGTGCCAAGGGATTTTGTGGAAATCACACCATTTTCCGATGTCCTTCTTTGTCTTCTCGTGACCCTTATTTTCCTATGTCTTGGACTGGTTTTCAGGAGATTGTTGGTTAAGGCCATCTTTGTCATGCTTTGGTTGTTGTAGATTTTCAGACCCGAACTCCCGTTTGTTCTGGTGCTTAAATTTCTGCTCAATTTTAACAGCATATTGATAAGCAGTACCGAGACTTGAGATGTCCAGAAAATCCATTTCAGTCTGGATGTATCTGTGTAGAGCCCCACGGTATTTCAAAACCAAATGTCGCTCAGAGTCTTTGATACCCAGCTTGGTGCGTAAGGTATGGAAGGTATTGGTGAACTCCGGAACTGTTTGGCCCCTCTCTTGCCGCAGTGTGGTCTATCTCATGTACTGGTCCTCATAGTTTCCAACAGGGTAATACTATTCTTTTACCGCATCCACAAAAAAATCCCAAGTGGGATCGACCCCATATATTCCAGACTCCTCTGTGGAACTTTTCTCCCAGTAAGTTTCCCACCAATGTTTGACATGAGGGAGAGATTTAAGGAGTGCAAAGGTGATCTTTTCTTTGTTGGAAAAATTGTGAACATAGAAATAACCTTCTAGCAGATTTAACCATTTATCTAGGCCATCTGCATCTATTTGAACTTCAAATGCGGGAATATCAAAATTAACTTGTACCTTGAAAGGTGAGGTGCCTCCAAAGTGGCCGCTTGATGAAGATGCGCCTGATGCTATCGACAGGCGTTGAAGGATGTGGGCAAAATTCTCCATCATTTCGTCCCTCTATCACGTGAGAGCTTGCTCAAGCAACAGATTGATAGGATCGTCTGCTCCGCCGTTTTTCTTTTCTTCCGCCATTGAGGGTTTCTTGGGTGTGCGAGAGCGATTGTCTTCAAGAGATACAAGCTAGAGACCCAACTTACTATTCTTGGACCTCATCGGGGACATGCACTGAAAAAATGATCAAGAGCAGCTTGCTCTGATACCAATGATCCAGATTATTTTCGGCACGAAATGAGAGCGGAGATATAATAAAGCCCAGAGATATTGCAGATATTGAATAATATAACAGAAATGTATCATAGATGCAACCATAAACACAGATATACAGTAATACACGATTTCTATTAATCAGAGAAATGTACAGAGACTGTAAAAATACAGAGTGAAAGACTCGCTAGAGTGGTGGTAGCTTATCTCTGAGAAGAGATGTGTCGGCTACTCGCATTCGCAAGAAGATGATTAAAATGAGGCTCTGAAGGCCTTTTTACAATAAATGGGAATTCCAAAAGTACTAGACATCCAAAAACCTAACCCTAGGAGATGAAGCGCCAAAAGTCATGTGGGCCCCGTTTGGGTAAGTGAGTACATCAACTTCCCAGGTTCGTAACTTTTTCATACGATCTCCGTTTTAGGCATGTGATATCTCGTTGGAAAGGTATCATCGAGGAGATTCATTTTGGAGGCTCAACTATGCCTTCAACTATCATTGAAATCCTTTATCTCAAAAAACCTTCATTTGGACCCTGAAAATGGTCCCGGAAGTTAAAACCTGCTAAAAATAGTAAATTGCCAAAATTGCCAGAAAGCCATTTTGAGCCATTTGGAAAAGGTGGGTGGCTACCGATATCCACCTGGATCAATCCTCCCTCCTTAGGAAGCAATGGTCTCCATTGCGTTGAGTTCCTGGGGGAGAGGGAAAAACATTTTTTGAATCTGCATCTTGGTGAGCTACTTGTCTTGCTGGAGACGTTGCGCTGCTTAGTTTGTGGAAATCTATCACGAACTTGTTGCGGTTGAGGCTGCTCAACAAGTTGAGATACATGAGAGGAAAATGTGCAGAAGGAATCTTTGCACTTTGTTGCAGCCTTGTCGACCTGCTTTTGTTGGATAGAAGGTGCTTGGGGCAAGGCTATAGTGGTTGCATTGTCCTTTTGTTCTCCTTTTGAACAGATTGTGTAGAAGATGAATTTTGCAGTATGAGATACTACCTTGCGACACTTTTTAGAGGGAACATTAGTCGGAACTACCTCTGGTATTCTGTAGAGATGACCCTGCAGAGTAATAATGACACTACGGGATCGAGACTCATAGATAACATGGCATTTCCACATATATGGTTGGCCCAAGAGAACATCACAGACATCCAGTGGTACAACACCACATAATACCTCATCCTTGAAGGGTTGGATGCCATATGACAATCGACACTGTTGGTTGACACGAAGATCTCATCCTTGCTGAAGCCACTTGATGTTGTATGGTTGTGGGTGTGGTGTTGTCAACAATCCCAACTGTTTGACGACCTCTGTTGAGATGAGGTTCTTCTGGCTTCCGCTATCAACAATAAAATGCAGCGTGGTCCCCTTCACCCACATCTGTGAATGAAAAAGGCACTCCCCCTCTTCAGGATCTGTTGGTTCTTCTTGTTGAATTCCTGCGGTCGCGACAATAGCAGTGGGGTCTACGTCAATGATCTGTCCTTTACCAGTATTTTCAGAATCAGATTCTGGATCAGGGTTCGACTCCTTGTCTTTGATCTCGGCCACCAATGACTGTTTTGAGAGACATTCATCGGTGTTGTGCCAAGGGATTTTGTGGAAATCACACCATTTTTCGGTGTCCTTCTTTGTCTTCCCTTGACCCTTCTTTTCCTGTGTATTGGATTGGTTTTCAGGAGATTGTTTGTTAAGGCCGTCTTTGTCATGCTTTGGTTGTTGCGGATTTGCAGACCCAAACTCCCATTTGTTCTGGTGCTTAAATTTCTGGTCAATTTTAACAACATATCGATAAGCAGTACCGAGTGATGAGATGTCCAGAAAATCCATTTCAGTCTGGATGTATCTATGTAGAGCCCCACGGTATTTCAGAACCAAATGTCACTCATAGTCTTTGATACCCAGCTTGGTGCGTAAGGTATGGAAGGTATTGGTGAACTCTGGAACTGTTTGGCCCCTCTCTTGCCGCAGTGTGGTCTATCTCATGTACTGGTCCTCATAGTTGCCAACAGGGTAATACTGTTCTTTTACTGCATCCACAAAAAAATCCCAAGTGGGATCGACCCCATATATTCCAGACTCCTCTGTGGAACTTTTTTCCCAGTAAGTTTCCCACCAATGTTTGACATGAGGGAGAGATTTAAGGAGTGCAAAGGTGATCTTTTCTTTGTCGGAAAAATTGTGAACAGAGAAATAACCTTCTAGCAGATTTAACCATTTATCTAGGGAATTTGCATCTATTTGACCTTCAAATGCGGGAATATCAAAATTAACTTGTACCTTGAAAGGCAAGGTGCCTCCAAAGTGGCTGCTTGATGAATATGTGCCTGATGCTATCGACAGGCATTGAAGGATGTGGGCAAAATTCTCCATCATTTCGTCCCTCTGTCGCGTGAGAGCTTGCTCAAGCAACAGATTGATAGGATCGTCTGCTCTGTCATTTTTCTTTTCTTCCGCGATTGAGGGTTTCTTGGGCGTGCGAGAGCAATTGTCTTCAGGAGAGACAAGCTCAAGACCCAACTTTCTATACTCGGACCTCGTCGGGGACATGCACTGAAAAAACGATCACGAGCAGCCTGCTCTGATACCATTGATCCAAATTATATTCGGCATGAAATGAGAGCGGAGATATAATAAAGAAATGCCCAGAGATATTGAAGATATTCAATAATATAACAGAAATGTATCATAGATTCAACCATAAACACAAATATACAGTAATACATGATTTCTATTAATCGGAGAAATGTACAGAGACTGTAAAAATACAGAGTGAAAGACTCGCTAGAATGGTGGCAACTTATCTCTGAGAAGAGATGTGACGGCTACTCGCATTTGCAAGAAGATGATTACAATGAGGCTCTGAAGGCCTTTTTACAATAAACGGGAATGCAGAAAGTCCTAGACATCCAAAAACCTAACCCTAGGAGATGAAGCGCCAAAAGTCATGTGGGCCCCGTTTGTGTAAGTGAGTACATCAACTTCCCGGGGTCATAACGTTTGCATACGATCTCCGTTTTAGGTGTGTGATAGCTCGTTGGAAAGGTATCGTCGAGGATATTCATTTTTGGGTCTCAAATATGCCTTTGGCTATCATTGAGAGCCTCGATCTTGAAAAACCTTCATATGGACCCTCGAAATTGCCCCGGAAGTTAAAACCTGCTAAAAATAGTAAATTGCCAAAATTGCTAGAAAGCCGTTTTGAGCCATTTGGAAAAGGTTGGTGGCCACCGATATCCACATGGATCAATCCTCCCTCATTAGGAAGCAATGGTATCCATTGCGTTGAGTTCCCGGGGGAGAGGGAAAACTATTTGTTGAAACTGCATCTTGGTGAGCTGCTTGTCTTGCTGGAGACGTCGCGCTGCTCAGTTTGTGGAAATCTGTCACGAACCTGTTGCGGTTGAGGCTGCTCAACAAGTCGAGATACATGAGAGGACGATGTGCAGAAGGAATATTTTCACTTTGTTGCAGCCTTGCCGACCTGCTTTTGTTGGATAGAAGGTGCTTGGCACAAGGCTGTAGTGGTTGCAGTGTCCTTTTGTTCTCCTTTTGAAGAGATTGTGAAGAAGCTGAATTTTGCAGTATGAGATACTACCTTGTAGCACTTTTTAGATGGAACAGTAGTCCGAACTACCTCTGGTATTCTGTAGAGTTGACCCCCCAGAGTAATAATGACACTATGGGGTCGAGACTCAAAGATAGCATGGTGTTTCCACATATATGGTTGGCCCAAGAGAACATCACATACATCCAGTGGGACAACATCACATAATACCTCATCTTTGAAGGGATGGATGCTGTATGACAATCGACACTATTGGTTGACACGAAGATCTCTTCCTTGCCGAAGCCACCTGATGTTGTATCGCTGCAGGTGTGGTGTTGTCGACAATCCCAACTATTTGATGACCTCTGCTGAGATGAGGTTCTTCTGGCTTCTGCTATTGACAATAAAATGCAGCGGGGTCCCCTTCACCCACATCTGTGAATGAAAAAGGTGCTCCCCCTCTTCAGGATCTGTTGGTTCTATTGGTTGAATTGCTGCGGTCGCGACAATAGCAGTGGGGTCTACGTCAACGATCTTTCCTTTACCAGTATTTTCAGAATCAGATTCTGGATCAGGGGTCAACTCCTTGTCTTTGATCTCGACCACCAATGATTTTTTTGAGCGACATTCATCGGTGTTGTGCCAAGGGCTTTTGTGGAAATCACACCATTTTTCGGTGTCCTTCTTTGTCTTCCCGTGACCCTTATTTTCCTGTGTCTTGGACTGGTTTTCAGGAGATTGTTTGTTAAGGCCGTCTTTGTCATGCTTTGGTTGTTACGGATTTGCAGACTCGAACTCCCGTTTGTTCTGGTGCTTAAATTTTTGCTCAATTTTAACAGCATATCGATAAGCAGTACCGAGTGATGAGATGTCCAGAAAATCCATTTCAGTCTGGATGTATCTGTGTAGAGCCCCACGGTATTTCAGAACCAAATGTCGCTCGGAGTCTTTGATACCCAGCTTGGTGCATAAGGTATGGAAGGTATTGGTGAACTCCAGAACTGCTTGGCCCCTCTCTTGCCGCAGTGTGGTCCATCTCATGTATTGGTCCTCATAGTTGCCAACAGGGTAATACTATTCTTTTACCGCATCCACAAAAAAATCCCAAGTGGGATCGACCCCATATATTCCAGACTCCTCTGTGGAACTTTTCTCCCAGTAAGTTTCCCACCAATGTTTGACATGAGGGAGAGCTTTAAGGAGTGCAAAGGTGATCTTTTATTTGTCGAAAAACTTGTGAACATAGAAATAACCTTCTAGCAGATTTAACCATTTATCTAGGGCATCTGCATCTATTTGACCTTCAAATGCGGGAATATCAAAATTAACCTGTACCTTGAAAGGTGAGGTGCCTCCAAAGTGGTCGCTTGATGAAGATGCACCTGATGCTATCAGCAGATGCTGAAGGATGTGGGAAAAATTCTCCATCATTTCATCCCTCTGTCGCGTGAGAGCTTTCTCAAGCAACAGATTGATAGGATCGTCTACTCCGTCGTTTTTCTTTTCTTCCACCATTGAGGGTTTCTTGGGTGTGCGAGAGCGATTTCATTCAAGAGATACAAGATCGAGACCCAACTTGCTATACTCGGATCTCGTCGGGGACATGCACTGAAAAATGATCAAGAGCAGCCTGCTCTGATACCATTGATCCGGATTATCTTCGGCACGAAATGAGAATAGAGATATAATAAAGAAATGCCCAGAGATATTGCAGATATTCAATAATATAACAGAAATGTATCATAGATGCAACCATAAACACAAATATACAGTAATACATGATTTCTATTAATCGGAGAAATGTACAGAGACTGTAAAAATACAGAGTGAAAGACTCGCTAGAATGGTGGCAACTTATCTCTGAGAAGAGATGTGACGGCTACTCCCATTCGCAAGAAGATGATTACAATGACGCTCTGAAGGCCTTTTTAAAATAAACATGAATGCCAAAAGTCCTAGACATCCAAAAACCTGACCCTAGGAGATGAAGCGCAAAAAGTCATGTGGGCTCTGTTTGGTAAATGAGTACATCAACTTCCCGAGGCCGTAACTTTTGCATACGATCTCCGTTTTAGGCGTGTGATAGCTCGTTGGAAAGGTATCGTCGAGGAGATTCATTTTGGGGGATCAAATATGCATTTGGATATCATTGAGAGCCTCGATATTGAAAAACCTTCATTTGGACCCTCGAAATGGCCCCGGAAGTTAAAACCTGCTAAAAATAGTAAATTGCCAGAAAGCCGTTTTGAGCCATTTGAAAAAGGTGGGTGGCCACTGATATCCACCTGGATCAATCCTCCCTCCTTAGGAAGCAATGGTCTCCATTGCGTTGAGTTCTCGGGGGAGAGGTAAAAACATTTGTTGAATCTGCATCTTGGTGAGCTGCTTGTCTTGCTGGAGACGTTGCGCTGCTCAGTTTGTGGAAATTTGTCACGAACCTGTTGCGGTTGAGGCTGCTCAACAAGTCGAGATACATGAAAGGACGATGTGCAAAAGGAATCTTTGCACTTTGTTGCAGCCCTGTCGACCTGCTTTTGTTGGATAGAAGGTGCTTGGGGCAAGGCTGTAGTGGTTGCAATGTCCTTTTGTTCTCCTTTTGAATAGATTGTGAAGAAGCTGAATTTTGCAGTATGAGATACTACCTTGCGACACTTTTTATATGGAACAGTGGTGAGAACTACCTCTGGTATTTTGTAGAGATGACCCCCCAGAGTAATAATGACACTACGGGGTTGAGACTCATAGATAGCATGGCGTTTCCACATATATGGTTGGCCCAAGAGAACATCACAGACATCCAGTGGGAAAACATCTAATAATACCTCAGACTTGAAGGGTTGGATGCCTTATGACAATCAACACTATTGGTTTACACGGAGATCTCGTCCTTGTCGAAGCCACCTGATGTTGTATCGTTGCGGGTGTGGTGTTGTCAACAATCCCAACTGTTTGATGACCTCTGCTTAGATGAGGTTCTTCTCGCTTCCGCTATCAACAATAAAATGCAACAGGGTCCCCTTCACCCACATCTGTGAATGAAAAAGGTGCTCCCCCTCTTCAAGATCTGTTGGTTCTTCTGGTTGAATTGATGCGATCGTGACAATAGCAGTGGGGTCTGCGTCAATGATTTGTCCTTTACCAGTATTTTCAGAATCAGATTCTGGATAAGGGTTAGACTCCTTGTATTTGATCTCGGCCACCAATGATTGTTTTGAGCGACATTCATCGATGTTGAGCCAAGTGATTTTGTGGAAATCAAACCATTTTTCGGTGTCCTTCTTTATCTTCCCGTGACCCTTATTTTCCTGTGTCTTGGACTGGTTTTCAGGATATTGTTTGTTAAGGCCGTCTTTGTCATGCTTTGGTTGTAGATTTGCAGAACCGAACTCCCGTTTGTTATGGTGCTTAAATTTCTACTCATTTTTAACAACATATCGATAAGCAGTACCGAGTGATGAGATGTCCAGAAAATCCATTTCAGTCTGGATGTATCTGTGTAGAGCCCCACAGTATTTCAGAACCAAATGTCGCTCCGAGTCTTTGATACCTAGCTTGGTGCACAAGGTATGGAAGTTTTTGGTGAACTCCGGAACTATTTGGCCCCTCTCTTTCCGTAGTGTGGTCCATCTCATGTACTGGTCCTCATAGTTGCCAACAGGGTAATACTGTTCTTTTACCGCATCCACAAAAAAATCCCAAGTGGGATCGGCCCCATATATTCCAGACTCCTTTGTGGAACTTTTCTCCCAGTAAGTTTCCCACCAATGTTTGACATGAGGGAGAGATTTAAGGAGTGCAAAGGTGATATTTTCTTTGTCGGAAATCTTGTGAACAGAGAAATAACCTTCTAGCAGATTTAGCCATTTATCTAGGGCATCTGCATCTATTTGACCTTCAAATGCGGGAATATCAAAATTAACCTGTACCTTGAAAGGCGAGGTTCCTCCAAAGTGGCCGCTTGATGAAGATGCGCCTGATGCTGTCGGCAGGCGTTGAAGTATGTGGGAAAAATTCTCCATCATTTCGTCCCTCTGTCGTGTGAGAGCTTTCTCAAGCAACAGATTGATAGGATCGTCTACTCCGTTGTTTTTCTTTTCTTCTGGCATTGAGGGTTTCTTGGGTGTGCGAGAGCAATTAACTTCAAGAGAGACAAGCTCTAGACCCAACTTTCTATACTCGGACCTATTCGGGGACATGCACTAAAAAAATGATCAAGAGCAGCCTGCTCTGATACCACTGATCCGGATTATTTTCGGCATGAAATGAGAGAAGAGATATAATAAAGAAATGCCTAGAGATATTGCAAATATTCAATAATATAATAGAAATGTATCATATATGCAAACATAAACACATATATACAGTAATACATGATTTCTATTAATCAGAGAAATGTACAGAGACGGTAAAAATACAGAGTGAAAGACTCGCTAGAATGGTGGCAGCTTATCTCTGAGAAGAGATGTGACGGCTACTCCCATTCGCAAGAAGATGATTACAATGAGGCTCTGAAGACCTTTTTACAATAAACGGGAATTCCAAAAGTCCTAGACATCCAAAAACCTAACCCTAGGAGATGAAGCGCCAAAAGTCATATGGGCCCCGTTTGGGTAAGTGAGTACATCAACTTCCCGGGGTCGTAACTTTTGCATACGATCTCCGTTTTAGGTGCGTGATAGCTCGTTGGAAAGGTATCATCGAGAAGATTCATATTGGGGGCTCAACTACCCATTTATATATCATTAAGAGCCTCAATATTGAAAAACCTTCATTTGGACCCTCAAAATGGCCCTGGAAGTTAAAACCTGCTAAAAATAGTAAATTGCCAAAATTGCCAGAAAGCCGTTTTGAGCCATTTGGAAAAGGTGGGTGGCCACCGATATCCACCTGGATCAGTCCTCCATCCTTAGGAAGCAATGGTATCCATTGCAATGAGTTCCCGAGGGAGAGGGAAAAGCATTTGTTGAATCTGCATCTTGGTGAGCTGCTTGTTTGCTGGAGATGTCGTGCTGATCAGTTTGTGGAAATCTGTCACGAACCTGTTGCGGTTGAGGCTGCTCAACAAGTCAAGATACATGAGAGGACGATGTGCAAAAGGAATATTTTCACTTTGTTGCAGCCTTGTCAAACTGATTTTGTTGGATATAAGGTGCTTGGGGCAAGGCTGTAGTGGTTGCAGTGTCCTTTTGTTCTCCTTTTGAATAGATTGTGAAGAAGCTTAATTTTGCAGTATGAGATACTACCTTGCAACACTTTTTAGATGGAACAATGGTTGGAACTACCTTTGGTATTCTGTAGAGATGACCCCCCAGAGTAATAATGACACTACGGGGTCGATACTCATAGATAGCATGGCGTTTCCACATATATGGTTGGCCCAAGAGAACATCACAGACATCCAGTGGGACAACATCACATAATACCTCATCCTTGAAGGGTTGGATGCCATATGCCAATCGACACTGTTGGTTGACACGTAGATCTCATCCTTGCCTAAGCCACCTGATGTTGTATTGCTGCGGGTGTGGTGTTGTTGACAATCCAAACTGTTTGACGACCTCTGCTGAGATTCCGCTATCAACAATAAATGCAGCGGGGTCCTATTCACCCACGTGTGTGAATGAAAAAGATGCTCCCCCTCTTCAGGATCTGTTGGTTCTTCTTGTTGAATTGCTGCGGTCGCGACAATAGCAGTGGGGTCTGCGCCAATGATCTTTCCTTTACCAGTATTTTCAGAATCAGATTCTGGATAAGGGTTCGACTCCTTGTCTTTGATCTCAGCCACCAATGATTGTTTTGAGCGACATTCATCGGTGTTGTGCCAAGGTATTTTGTGGAAATCACACCATTTTCTGGTGTCCTTCTTTGTCTTCCCGTGACCCTTCTTTCCTGTGTCTTGGAATGGTTTTCAAGAGATTGTTTGTTAAGGCCGTATTTGTCATGCTTTGGTTGTTGTGGATTTGTAGACCCGAACTACCGTTTGTTCTGGTGCTTAAATTTCTGCTCAATTTTAACAACATATCGATAAGTAGTACCGAGTGATGAGATGTCCAGAAAATCCATTTCAGTCTGGATGTATCTGTGTAGAGCCCCACGGTATTTCAGAACCAAATGTCACTCCGAGTCTTTGATACCCAGCTTGGTGCACAAGGTATGGAAGGTTTTGGTGAACTCCAGAACTGTTTGGCCCCTCTCTTGCCGTAGTGTGGTCCATCTCATGTACTGGTCCTCATAGTTGCCAACAGGGTAATACTGTTCTTTTACCGCATCCACAAAAAAATCCCAAGTGGGATCGGCCCCATA
>ML796900.1:406442-426800 GCA_009831015.1 Picea engelmannii | reverse complement strand
GAAGCGGGTAAAGATATCTTCATAAATAAATTCAACCACTGATTTCTCAGTTGCTTGATATAAGGATTTTTCCTCTACCCACTTGGTCACAAAATCTGTACAAACCAAGATGTACTTCTTCTTCCTCGACATTGGGGAAATCGTTCCTACAAAATAAAGTGCCCATTTATCAAATGGTTCAATCACAACCTGTGGTTGTAATGGAATCTCGTCTACTACGGTAGGTCTTCCCATCCTCTGACAACTATCACATCTTCTTACATATTTTGTTTCATCCTTAAACAATGTCGGCCAATAATATCCTAATTGTAAGCCTTTATATGCCATTCTCTTATCAGAGAAATGTCCTCCACATGGCCCATCATGACAGGCCTGAAGGATATCAGGAATCTCATCTTCCCGAATGCATCTCCTAATGATCATATCAGGACTTGTATAGAAAAGATCACTTCCTACCCAAGAGTAATAAGCACTTTGTTGGACAATTCCTTTTTTTGTGGTGGTGACAAATGAGCTGGCAGTCTCCCTGTAGCTAAGTAATTTGTCGTATCTGCAAACCAATGGGTCTTAATAGCTACTGCAAATAGATGTTCATCAGGGAAATTATCATTCACTGGAATGTCAGTACTATCTTGAGGGATACGAGAAAGAAAATCCACAACTACATTTTCTTTTCCTGGCCGATCAACTATAGTGATGTTAAATTCTTGAAGTAGCAAAAGCCATCGTGTGATTCTTCCGGTAGTAACTAGTTTTTTCATCAAAAATATGATAGCAGAATGGTCGGTATGTACAAAAACCTCATATCTAGTGATGTAATGACGAAATTTGTTAATGGCATGAACTACAACCAACAATTCCTTCTCTGTTACAGTGTAGTTCAATTCAGGGGGAGTAAGGTTTTTGCTAGTGAAGTAAATTGCATAGTTTTGTTGGTTTTATTTTTGTCCAAGCACTCCTCCTAAAGCAGTGTCTGAGGCATCAGTTGAAATATGGAAAGGAAGAGACCAATTTGGTCCTCTTAGAATAGGTGCCATGGACAATTTTGCTTTCAAATTCTCAAAAGCATTCTGACAATTGTTATCCCAACAAAATTCTGCATCTTTTGCTAACAGTTTAAACATGGAGTTGGCTATCTTTGTAAAGTTTTCAATAAATCGACGATAATATCCAGCATGTCTGAAAAAACTTCGCACATCGTTTTGGGTTTTTGGAGAGGAAAGTTTAAGTATCACTTCAATTTTGGTTGGATCAACTTTAATTCCTTCTGCAGACAAATGATGACCCAACACTATTCCCTTAGTTAATAGCATTTTACATTTTACATGACTAAGGGATAAATTTGATTCCTGACAGCGAATCAAGACTTTCTCAAGATTACTTAAGGCTTCTTCTAAAGTGTTACCATAAACAGTAAAATCGTCCATGTACACGTCCACACAATCATGAATTAAGTCAGCAAAAATCCCAAGGACTGCTCTTTGAAATGTAGCAAGAGCATTGCATAGTCCAAAAGGTAGCACTTTATAAGCATAAGTTCCCCAAGGACACGTAAATGTTGTTTTGTCCTGGTCTTCAGGAGGAATTTGAATATAATTGTATCCACTATATCCATCGAGAAAGGAAAAGTATCTTTTTCCAGCCAAGGTATCCAAAACCTGATCTATAAAGGGCAAGGGAAAGTAGTCCTTCAGGGTTGCCTTGTTCAACTCCCTAAAGTCTACACACATTCTCCATTTCCCTGTCATTTTCTTAGGTACCACAACAAGAGGTGAAACCCACTTGCTGTCAGAAATTGGATAAATGAATCCAACGTTTATTAATTTCTGTAACTCTTCTTTCACAAAATCTTTTAGGATTGGATTCATACGCCTTTGTTGTTTTCTTACTGGGGTTATCCCTGGTTGGATATATATGTGGTGAATGCAGGTGTCAGGATGCACTCCTCTCATATTAGTGTACTCCCATGCAAATTCCCCTGATTGTTCTTTCAAAAGATTTGTTAACTATTCCTGTTGGCTGAGACTTAATTCAGAGTTGATGTATAGACATTTGCCTGGGCTGAGTTCTACTGGAATGGTATATGACCCCAGATGCTCATCAATGGAGAAAACCATAGATGGTGAAAATGAGGAAAATAACTCACTTCGTTCTTGAAATTTTTCTCTGAAAATTTGATCGTATTGAAAATATGTTTGTGGGAACTCGACATTTTCTGTCACAGAAAGAAATTGGCTTAAAATATCATCCTCTATTGGTTCTTGTAGCGTGTGAAATTCATCAACAGAGAATAAAGATTCTTCCTCATCATTCTCGTGATAGGGACATTTTAGCCACCATAATTCTTCTGTAGCTGGTTGAGCAGGTGGAAAAAGAGTAAGTTTCTGTGAAGAAATGCCATTTGAGATGAACATATCCCCACCACGACATCCTATGAAAGCATTGGTCGTAGCCAACCAAGGTCTTCCTAAAATGATTGGATAGCCTTTCGTGGGATCCTTTGAATGAATAATCATGAAGTCGACAGGATATTCCCATGAAGCTAATGTAACAAGAATGTGATCGAGGACCCCAACAGGTTTTATAGTTGTTCTGTCAACAAGTTCAAGAACTGTAGGGGTAGGGTGAAGGAATTGACTTAGTTGCAACAATTCAACTGTATTGATAGTCATTATATTAATGGCTGCAGCTAGATCGACTAAAGTATTACCAATAGAAACATTGTTGATAGTAACTGAAACTATTGGGTTCCTGGGGTTGGCATACTTCACAATTTTAGGAGCTTCAGAAATACAATTCGATGACTAGCCTACTAGGTGTATCATGGGTGGATCTTTCCATTTCCGACCTGATTTCTTAATGCAGAGTTATTTAATGGTCTTGGTGTAGACTGGAACATCTATGATCGCTTGTAACAATGGAATCTTAACATATACATTTTTTAGTTCATTCATGATGTCAAACTCAGATTGAACAATTGGTTTTTCAATGAGCAACCTCTCAGGAAAAGGAGGTGTTTGGGGAACCTGAGTTTGTATGTTACGCTGTGATTCATATACTTTATTCTTTGGAATGATGACATCTTTCAAAGATGCCCCATTTGATAAATCATCTATAGGTTCTTCTTCATGTTCTTGGATAATTACCTTTGGTGTTGTTCTTATTACAGACTGAGTTTTATAAAAAGTTTTCCCAGATCTTAGCTGTATTTCTTGTATGGAAATGGGGTTTATGGTTTAAGCTGGGTAATTTTGAAAATCAGCACTATGGAGTGGCAGAGGTGGTATGTTGTTAGGATTTGGAATGAGTTGAGAGGGTAATATGGTGGGACGAGGTGGATTCTGAGGCTGCTGAGGAGTTTGTTGAATGAGTGGAAAAGGAGGTGGAGTAAAACCAGGCAATAGCTGATGTATGTTTGGAGGATATTGAGTACATGGATTCTGGGGAATTGGTACCACATGTTGTTGTTGGTTATTTCCATAATTATGTTCTCTCCATCCCTGGTACCAAGGTTGAGCAGGGACATTTTGCGGAGGCCAATTTGGCCAGTTCCATGGATGTTGTTGTTGTTGTTGAGAGAAGGGTGGATAGTAGCCGGAAGGTTGTGGGGATGGTTCTTGGTACATATTTGAGTTCCTAGGTTGCCAAAGCCTCTTAGGTGCAGATGGAGTCCCTGGAGCTTCCCCTCCCTTGAATATAGCTTGCAATCCTGGTAAGGATGGACAATCTTCTGTTTTATGATTTTCAGTACATATTGCACATACAGAAACATTGTCCAAAGGACATTCTCGTAAAGGATGCCTTTTTCTGCATTTTGGGCAGAATATGCTTAATAAAGGGTTTTCCTCTTCCTGCTTTTTCTTAATCTTCAGAGCGTCTAATTGAGAGCCAATCGTTCCTAAAATGTCTGTTTTAAAATTTTCCAAGAGGTTTCCCAATTCAATTCTAGTAACTCCACCAGATGTGGGTACTTTAGTGTTTTTGTTGACAGGTTCTCTCACACTTTTTGCAGTTTTCCCCCTACTTCTCGAGTAAGTTCTACATAGTTCACTGATTGCTTCAAAGTCTTTTTGATAAATATCTCCTGAAGCCATTAAGTTAAGAGTGTCAATGTACTCATCTGAAACCCCTTTTAAGAAAAGAGTCTTGATTGCTTCATTTTGGAGATCATTATATTTGGATTTTTGAAAAGTATATGTAAATCTTTCTAAGAAATCTTCAAGGATCTCTTCATATTGTTGTTGCATTTTAAAAATATCATTTCGAGAATCCTTGGGTCTACAATAGTCCTGGTACTTCTTTAAAATTTTTGCCTTCATATCTTCCTAAGATCTAATGTTGTACTCTCCTAAACTCATGAACCAACGTAATGAAGAATCTTTTAGGGTAGCAGGAAACAACTTTAGCTTATGTGCATCCTGGAGATAGTTATAACTTCTGCACAGGATGTCAAACTCAAAAAGAAAGACATCTGGGTCTTCACTACTTTTCCCATAAAAGGTTGGTAGTGCCGAAGGTGGGATATTTTTCATATTGACATTCTGTACCAAATCCAAAATAGGAAACCCAAAGGTGGTTTCTGGTCTTAGATCAGTCTCTACTTGTTCTTCTTCTTCATTTTCAACATGAATTTCTCTTCATTCTCTTCTATCCAATTCTCTCCCTCTTTCTGCCATGTTAAAAGGATTACCAAAAATTGTATATGCAATCTGATCTTTCTTTGGTGAGGGTGTGAAATCCCACCTCTCTGGATTCTTTTTGACAGAATTTCTATCTCCTATTGGTTCTTTTGAGGATCCTATTACCTTTGATTCAACATTTGCAGTTGTTATTTGTGAAACTATAGTGTCGGGGTTCCTGAAAATAGCTTGCACTTCTTCTGGATTAACTGTGTCAACCGAGTTTGGATCACCAGGAATTTGAATTTGTTGGTATGTGGTGTTTCCTGGTTCTATGTTTTTCTCTATGGTTTCCTCAGCCAGAGTTCCAGTCTCAGTTTCTATTTCTTTTTGGGTGGAGGTTTCTTCTTTTTGTTGTTTTTTGTTTCCCCTAAATCTACCTCTATGATCTCAATTTCTCATGAAAACATACTAGATAAAAGAAAAACTAAGATTGAGTTTCAGAGGAACCTATGATAACATATATGTCGGTTCTCACCCTTTGTTTCACAGCTCCTCTTTCATCAACCTGCTAACATACCACACCAAACCAAATACATTTTAAGAAAATAACCAAAATAATTATCTAACTTACCTTCTAAACAACTCCCCGGCAACGATGCCAAAAATGTCAGGTTGTTGTATTAAAGATTTTTAATTACCTGAAAACACTAAATTGTCAAACTAGGGTAAGTGAACTTAGAGATGCTACACTATATGTGCTGGTAAGATTCTAATTCCTATCTAAAGGTTATTCTGAGAAGAAAACACAAACTTACTCTTAGAAACTGAACCCTAATGATTATCTTAAAAATAATCATTTGTTGTGTAATTCATCAAATGAAAACAATTATGAGTTTAAGTAAAGGTATTTTTATTCCTAATATAATATAATCACCCAAGACTATCTACCATTATCTTAAACATCTAATCATCATCATATCTATCTAAACCATAAAAGAGAGATCATTTTAAAAACCTTTTAATCTAAGCATCAAGCAGTTCTAAATCTAACACAGGTGAAACAAACAAATGTCCTATTTTACCCTACAGGTACTGGAAGCTTCCTTTAATCCAACTATAAGCTAGCTATCCTAATAGAACAGAGTAAGTCTAAACTCAAATTATCTTTGAATCATGATCAAACTGAAAACTGGAAAACAGAGAAAATCTAGATTAAGCACTTGGTTCATTCTTCAAATTCTACAGGGATAAATAACGCATTCAATAGTCATCGATCTATAAGATAATATCAAACTGAAAGTGATCTAATCAAAAAATGGCTAAGCCAAAATTTAAAAGAGTAATTTCGAGTTCAAAAACTAACTCACATGCAGATTCTAAAACTAAAAATAAACTAACTCTACTGTGGAAAAGAGACAACGAATTGAACATGTTGGTGGGCCCAACCAAGAGGTGAAATCACCCTAAAATGAAACCAGAGCTACTCAGATTATTCCATGCAAAAATTGTTTCATACTTCACGCTCCATAATTCATAAAACAAACTCAAATCATTTTAACAACGAATAACATAACGCATAGCAAGTTGTATTATCAGAAATCGTATCACATAGCATATCGTAACCAACATTTCTTGAGAACGATCCCAGTTTATATAGATCCTCCCCAAATAGTTTTGAACATAGGTGCATTAATCTAAACGAATCTTAGATCCGAAAATGACTCATAGTCAGTTAAAACTAACTTCACAACTTCATGACACACAGTGTCAAGAAGCGTGGATCATAAAGCATTATAATAAAATAGTTCTACAATCTCACCCTGAGTCATCATATTGAGTTATGACTCAATCAATTATATGAATCGGACTGCCAATCCAATCTGGCCATGTCGTGCAAGTCTTTGGCATCTCCACTGAGTGTGAGCCGATACCTGGTATTGATGAGTCTATTTCAAGGGAACGAGTACCTAACTCATGTCACGTTAGTATCAATATTAGTTTAAAATATCAAAATACATTAAAAATAACTTGAATCATAGGAATACCTTGAATAGCCCCATTTAGTTGTAAAAGGATGTCAAATGTGTCATGGTAAGGCCAGAAGGAAATGATACTAGATATGAAAATGGGGGTATATTTGACATGATATAGGCAAAAATATAGTAAAAACTGGAGACTAAAAACATTATCGAAAGTACCTGGACTGAGTATGATGGATAGAGCAACGCAAAGAAAAAGAAGAAAAAGGAGGAAATGCAGGACATAGAAAGTGATGAGAAGGACAATGCATTGGAGTAAACTACACATGAACCACCTACAGGAGGAGGAGGAGACGAAGTGAACCAAGAAGAAGGAGGGGAAGAAGGAAACAAGAAATATAAAGGCAAAGTGACACCGCCAAAGGATCCCCTTACAGAGGCCGAGACATCAAATAAAAGGAAGGTTTCTTTGAAGAAATCCCTAGCACAAAAGAAGACCTGAGCCAATCAACCTCAGTTGCAGAATGTGCTCACAGTGGACGATATCCAGGTCATCATCACAACTGTAGAAGACACCTCAGAGGATATCCTGCAGAGACATGAAGCGAAGCAAGAAACATTGTATGACAGAATAAAGAAGGAGGTCAAGGATATACAACAAGATATACATTCGATCTGCACAGTGCCTACTACGCCTTCTTCAGAAGAAAGTGTAGAATTGGGGGATGAGCCCACCCAATTACGAATATTAGCAGATGGAACCGAGGCTCGACTTCGTCAAGTCAAAGAAGAAAAGGAGTAGGCCAAAGAGGCCTTAAAGCAAGAAAAGGAGTAGGCCACAGAGACCTTAAAGAAAGAAAAGGAGGAGGTCCTAGAGAAACTTCGAGCTGCACAGAAAGAGAAAGATGAACTTAGGGCGATGTTCGAGGAGGAAAAAAAGAAAATCTAGAAAGAGAAATACCAGCTGCTCGCAGAGAAGATTTTGGTTAAAGAGGCAGTCACTAAAGAACTTTACTCTGTGCTGGGCTTGGCGCAGGAGGAGGAAGAGTCAACCGAGATACAAGTGGGGAAGCTCGGAAGAAGTGTCGAGCACTCCGCAAGAAGTGCGTGATCAGAGGGAAGAAGATGTCAGGAACATAGTAGAAAGAATCAGAGCATTGGCCTCAGAGTGTAAGAAACTAAGTGATCGATGTATGCAAACCTATGAGCGCCTTGCAGAATATCCAAAGCTGAGTAAACTAGAGGCACATCTCTCGGAGGTGAATCAATAAGCATCCACTGTACAAGCACAACTGAACCTTCTTACTGTCATTGAGAAGATGAAGAAGTTGTAGGAGCAATACGCAGTCCAACAACATGTTACTACTATGCAAAGCAAGGTTGTGGAAGTGACACAAAGACTCCAGCCAGTGCAGGATGAAGCCTGCATGATTTTTGAAGAAGTTGAAGGACAAGGATTGTAGGTAGACCAACTGGTTGTGACAGTGGAACAATGCCTGGAAGGGCTTGTTACTGATCAAGTCGTTCAGGATTTTTCCGAGAAAGAGGCTCTAGCAAAGCAGCAAGTCGAGGCAGCTCGAGCTAAGCTCGAGGCATTTGAAGTAGCCCTGCTCAGATCTGAGTGACTCGGGATGAGTCACAGGTGAGTGTTGGGGGTCTATTGGTCCTCAATCAAGTTTTGAGGAAACATTGGTCATGTTTGGCCATTTTTGGGAATTTGACAATGTAATATCCCTCGACCGAATCCATTTTCAAATGTAATATAAATATACTTAAGTTGGTGCGCTGTTTTGACCTCATTTGGTAATGCAGATCATGTGGCATAGTGCGCACATGAACTGGACAGTAAAATGATGTAGTATGCACATCCCAGGATACTGCGCACAATAACTAAGGTGTGCACAGTATGGAGGACAATGAGCCTCGTGTATATGATATGTATTATATGATGGTGAGCCGATTACTATAAGCTAGAATGCTTATGTTTTGGTATTAGGATAAAATACCTAGATGTCGAGGGCCAATGTGCCTACTTTGTACATGACTCATGATTAATATAAATACATCGTTGTGCGCAGACCAACCATGATAAAATATATGGGGCAATGAACTTCACCAGTTAGGGAAAGGGAGGGCCAAAAGTCAAGGTAATATTATATTTTTATTCCTAAAACGTAAAGTATGGATAATTATTTTATCCTAAGTCCTAAAGTTGGAGACAAGTGGACTAAAGTAACTTCCAATATGACAAGTGTCAAGTTGGGGACATGCATTCATATCGTGGGGGACTTAGATCATTTGGGATCTTTCCATGAGGAGGGGAATTCTTACCAGTAGTAGAGCCTGACCATCATTCTCACCATCACTTTCACGAAGAGTTCATAGTGATTCTTGTACACACTCAGTTATCCAATCAATGATTCCATGACCATTTTCACTCACGCATTCTGTTATCCTGGAGACAACCATTTCACCATTCTGGAACCTGTTCCCATACCTCATTTTGGTTGGTGTACCTGGTTAGCTTGGAGTGGGATTAAAGAAGCGGGTTGTCAGGCCCGTGAGTAGTTCTCTGAGTGAGAGAATTGCTGGGGATTGATTCCGAAGGTGCTAAACTGTAGCTACAACGCTCTGAGAATTTTGGTCCGACCTATTGCTGAAGCCCTGGAAGGGAAGTGGGGCAACCGAGGGACTGTTGAGCAGATAAGGGGAACACTTCCTTGGGTGGGACAAACATGTGGGGAATGAGAGGTTGTAGGCTGTTAGTTGAGTGAGCACCTGAGACTTAGTCTTTCTTGTTGTCCTTGAGCCTTAGCTTGTATAGGAACCCTTTACCCTGGGTGGAGTTCAGTCCCAGCTCGGGGGTGACTCACTGTTGAGAGTGATGAACAGTGTAGTCTATGGCTGGGAGGTTCGTGGATGGTCTGTAAGCAGTTGGTGACAGTCTTTCTAAGATAAGTACCAATTGTATGTTAAAATGATATGTTGTTTTGTTATTTACATGCCTATGTTATGATTTTAGCATATATGTGATTATGATTGCTTTTGTGCTTATGGGTAATTTCCTGTAAATGCTGCATATCTGTAGTTACTGTTATTTCCATATAAAAATCGTATGTTACAGAAAGAAAATTGTTGTTTAACTTTAAATCTTCCGCAAGAATGTTGTATGTATATGTTCTAGTTGCATGCAGTAAAAATAGTAAATATAGGTGGCATAACTTAGTTGATTACTGAGAATGTTACCGACTGGTGTCAGAGCATGAGTGGTTGCTCTGGAGTGGCACACTCTAGCCTGAGGTTGGCCGGGAGAACGTTAAAAACAGGTTGGTCGAAGATGGAGTGCCCAAGCAGAGCTGAGATCACAGGATCTCACTTGTTTTGTGGGATTTTTGGGTTATTAGGGTTTATGTAACGGGTATGGGATGTCGACCCAAGGGTTTACCAATATTTAGGCCCTTTTTGTAATGTATAAATAGATAGCTAAGCGATGTAAGAACTAGTTACTTATGATAGACTTAGTGAAAGAGGTGTAAGTCCTAGCTATGTGCAAAGAATTTTAATTGGCTTAGTGCAAGAGAATGTAAGTTTCTTTGGGCACAAACGTTGTATGTAAGGCTTTGTGCTATTGAGGAGTTGGCTCTGTGCCTTGACCTGGTTTTGAGGAAGGTGGATATAGTGCGATGTGCATAGATCACCTATCTAGTGCAAAGTTGGGCTCGACAACTTTGTGCATAGGAGAAAAACAATGTAGAAATCTTGAAGACTAATAAAGAAGAATAAGAGTTGGTGGACGTAGCGCCACACTGGGGTGAACCATGTATATCCTTTGTTGATGTGATTTGTGCAATGATGTCTATGTTTTTTATGTATTTACCTTCTTAGTGCACTGATCTTGATGTATGATAGATAGATCTGTGGAGGTTTAGTGCTTTTGTATGATGAATACTAGATCTGATTTGATGCTATGTGCTAAATGGTTGGATGTGCTTAATCTTGATTATTACTACGTTGATATGTAATAAGGGTTTAATCTGCGATGTGAATAAGGTTGAAGAACTAATGCATGCTATTTTCTAAGCGCTCTATTAAGTGTTGTAATCACAGATCTATGTCCCAGCTCGGTTGTAGACACCTGAGTCCTGCAACCCCCCTGCCTCTACCTCGAGTGAGACTTCATCTGCTTCGCAAGTGTTGCCGAAAGGGCCGGTAGTTAGGGTTTTGTTGGTGTGTTGTTGAAGCGTTGAACCCTGGGTCTGCCCCTATCCCAACAACAGGGTTTAAATGAGACAAAGAAACTTGCAACAAGATGACAATTGACACCTTTAACATTACCAAGAGATGAGAAATTGCATCAAATTGCTTACTACTTCCAAGTAGCTAAACCATTCAAACCCTAGTTGCAGAAAATATACATCCAAGAGAGAAAACCATCCAGAAAAATCATTCTCCAAAAATGGCAATTGAGTTCCAAGAGCTAGAACATTTAAGACCTCTTGAGGGGAAACTCCCTCAAGTTGCGATGATGAAAAGGAGAGAAGTTCCTCTATATTTATAGGGGAAAGGCTCAACTTCTTCTTACAGGAAAATTATAATTCTAAGACTAAATTCCCCTAAATCTAGCCTGTTATCCCCTAGCCTATGGATAACTAAGGAGATCACGTCTTAAGGCCCATAGGTTCTAGACATTGAGTACCTAGAGACAGACGAATTGAGCATGGCCTTGGAGGTCCCCTCTTTTCTTAAGTGTAGTCCATTCATCACCAATAGTAGTATCCATCCCACCAGCCTGGTCCTGAAGTAGCGATGGGTCTTGCTCCATGAGGTAATGAGTTTGGGTATCATCGTATGTATCAATCTAATTTTTGAAGTACTTGAATATGTTGTATTGAATACTTCTTCATTTCATGATGTTTGCTTTGAAATTGTACTCTTTGCCTCATTTATACCTGGAATGGTAACATTTTTCCCCTGTAAGTTGGTTTCCCTTTAGGAGGGGTTGCTACTGGGTGGTTCTATGAAAATTCATCGTCCTTTCCCTCCATACTTACCACTTTCTATCCTTATTCCTTCCATCCCCTCTATCCTTGTTTGGGCATTGGGATTGGCTACACTAGGAAGGGTTGTACCTTACCTTGTGGGAAGAAGGCGCTAAAGGCCCAAAGGGTAAAAGTAACTGGCAAGAGTTAAAAGCCAATGTTGAAACCTTTGAGATGCTTTGCCTAGGGATCCCCAAGAAAGTTGTGATAAGATTCTGAGTAAGAAAAGTGGACCCATAAGATTCATAAACACTCAAGGTACTAGTTGATGGATAATAGGTCTCATCACGATCCGACCTATTATGTCCATGGGCATGTAGCGATATGAGACTACCACCTATTTGGTCAATAAACTAGGGTAGTGGCTCTTGGTGGCATAGCTAAGAGAAAGGGGGTATCATCATGAGACAACCTTCTCATTTTTGTGAAATGTTTTTGGATAACGTTGTCACCTCTGGTCATCAAGCCAGGACAGTGGCCCTCAACTATTCCCTTGGAGCATAAAAGAAAAATATCAAAAGAAATAAAGCTAAGAATAAAAGACAATGCATGGACTAGGAAAGAATTGCATTTATGACAAGGTGCAACTCACCCTCTACATAGGCACCCATAGGTAAGACTTCACATTTACCTGTTATTACATGCACCCCATGCCCAAATACTTACCCTATGCCACCTCATACACTTACATGACTTGGATTAGATCCCACCTAGGAAACACCCCAAACTTAAGAGAGGTTAGCCCAATAGGACACCCTGAGACCTTCTCCAAACCTAACTTTCTAAGTTGCATAATGTCATTGAGAATTTGTCTGGGTTAAGGGGGGTTTGATGCACATGTTTGGGTAATTTAATTATTGGATGTGATTTACATGCTATGATCCCTGTGACTTATGAACCCCTGGAGGGCATACTTATTGTTGTTGCAGGATGTTTCCCGATGGATAGTTACACATGAGGGAATGATTAGCTTGAACCTTCATGGGGGCTTAAATCCCACAGATGGATGTTGCAACCCCAGCTAGGGGTAAGAAGAAATTGAAGATTTGCACTGGGAAAAAGAAGGATGTTGCCTTCAGAGGCAACCTGGAAGACCTATACCTATGGGGACCTTGCTCTTCCACATAGATGTTGGCCCTTGAGGGCATTAGATGTCACCATCATGACCCTAGACGTCATCGAGATTTTTTGTTTTTGTTTTGGAGGCATTTATGAACCTGGTGGCACACGTGGGCATCATTTGGGGCCTATGGAGGGCAAGCACCTTAAATTTTAGGCTCAAATTTCCACCTTTAGGCATCAACATCACCCTATATGGGAGTGACGTCACCCTTGGAGGTGTCTTTAGATGCTAATTCATTTTTATTATGTCAAAATTGAATTTTATTTTTAATTGGCCAGGTTGGCCTTATTTTGACCTAAAAATTAACTAAAGGTCAAAATTTTGTATAAATAAACATAAAGTGCTCTAATGTTTACATCACAACTCTCCTCTCACAAGAGGGAGGATAGGAATTTTCACCCTAAATGGGTTATTGGCTGAAATTACCAAGGCACACTTGCTTGGAGGCTATTTTGGATGCATTTTGGATCATTTCTTGGTGAAATTTTGGCAAATCTAGGGTTTTCGTGCTTGATTATTCTTGGTGAAGTAAGTAAATCTGCAATTTTCATTTCATGATAAATGTCTATGGTATGTTTACTTGTTCATATGTAAGATTATGAAATTTCTTGGTTTAAACCCTATGAGTAATAAACATAAGGTGCTTCTTTCTTTCTCTTTATTTTGCTTGTTTTGCTTAAGAAGATCTTGTCTAGACAAACTTCTAGAGCCCTAACGTGCTAGCACTTTTGAAGATTTTTCTAGTTTTTATTGCATTAAATATTTTTCAAGATTATAAGGATAGGAGAAATCACTAGGGCCTAGAAGTGCCTACACCCTAGTTGAACCTTCTCTTTGAGGCTTGGTGCTTGAGAACTTTAGACAAGTATAATCATTATTGTCTCTCCAAGTTAATGTGCTGATATAATTGACTCCATAAACCCTAAAGGCACTAGTCTCTTGTCTCTCTTTTGTTGGAAGGTTGATCAAACACTCAAACACTATTCTATTAAGCTATTACTAATTAAATATAACACTAATTTATCCTAGATTGCTAACTTTCTTACTGTTGTTATAAATGTTTGCTACAACCATCTAACTACAACAAATTTTCTGCATAATTGACTTTGAATGCTAGATAAACACTTCAGAAGTTTCTTATGACATTTGATTATGATTATGCTTAGTAAATTATATCTTTTCAAGAAATTCTGAAGATCTTTTATTGCAACTGTTACAATTTATTAATTGTTGTTGTAAACTTATTAAATGTTGCAATTTTATATCAGCTAGCACTTATTTCCACTATCCATTGTCTATTGAGGTGTTATTATCATATTTTTAATTGGAATTATTGTATATGCATGATATATTGTCTTGTTCCGGGAAGGTACATCAAACACTTCATTAAACTCATCTTTTAGACACACACTTAGTGACTTTGGTAACCAGTGAGAGGAGGGAATATATATTGACCATAAACCTAATTTTCCATCCCTTTAGGTAACCCAGGATGTCTCCCCTAGGGTAGATCATGCCTACCCCTAAAAAGTGGGGATTTCCTATTAAGGTGACGATGATATGATATCCTGTTTGTTATGCCAATCTCCCTTACTTGCCTTGGGCTTTAGTCAAGTACAAATAGCACGATAACATTTTTGGCACCGTTGCTAGGGAACACTGAGTCAATATTCCTCAAATAAATTTTTTCGGTAAGCCTTTCCCTCAAAGTCTTCATCTTACGAAGCTTACCTGGCGACTAGACTAAGGGTGATTCCCTCAATCCATTTGATAATCCTTAAAATGATATTTGGCGACTTGTTGGCCCTTGGTTATGGAATCAAGAGAAGATTAAGGAAGAAGAGCGAAGTATGAACTGCACAGAAGGCACATTAACTGAGAATGGGTCGAAGTGGTCAAAGAAGCAGAAAAGAAAGAGTGAAGAAAGAGAAAATCTATAAGTTGGAAGAGAATATCAAGGAAGACAGATCAACAAAGAAGAAAGATCGTGGAAAAATCAGCAAGTGGAAAAATCCACCATCAGATGCTTTGGAGCACCTCGCAGAAAAGAAGGAACAATAGGCTGGCGAAGCCCTTAAAATCACAGGTCAAGTTAACCTAGGGTTTAGGCACATAGGGTTTTGGATATAGGGTTTTGATACCTAGAATTTTTCCATGTAATGTATAAATAAAGGTCCAGAGGACCTGGGATGGGTTCGTTCATGTTATTAGGGTTCAAAGTTGGATTGTGTTGTTTATGTTGAGTGATTAATGTTGCGTGAGAGAAGTATTGTGTTGTGAGAGCATTCGTGTATTGTAAGATCTTTAGTTGGGTGCGAAGATAAACCCTGCAGCTGGGTGTGCAGGGAGGGGAGAGAAGAAGATAAAGAGAGAGAGATATGCAAGCTAAGTGTTGGCCCTCAACCAAGTTTTGGAAAACCTTGGTCATTTTTGACCATTTTTGGGACTTCGACAGGCAGGTCAAAGATGGAGCACCCAGGCGAAGCGGAGATCGCGGGATCTCACCCTCTTTTTACAGGCTTTTTGGGATTAGGGTTTATGTAACGGGTATGGGATGTCGACCCATGGGTTTACCCATTTTTAGGCCCCTTTTGTAATGTATAAATAGATATCCAGAAAATGTAATAAATAAGAGACCTGGTGGAATCGACTTAGTGCGGATCTAGAGGATGTGTGCATACTATGTGTTAAGACTTGTAGAGCTAAGTGCAAGTGATTGTAAGAATCTTGTGTGAAGACTGTGTAAGAAGGCTTTGTGCTATGACCTAACTTGGGGAAGGAGGATTTGGCGAGGTGCGCGCAGATCTCCTGTCCTATGTAGAGTTGGTTTTGTGGCTCTATGCATGTAAGAAGATTGAAAGAAGATAATAAATAATAAGAAGAGTTGGTGGACGTAGCCCCACACTGGGGTGAGCCACGTACATCCTGTGTTGTGATTGCTTTGTGCTATTGATGTGATTTATGCTTAGTGATGAATCTTATATATGTTAGATGCATCTGATGAAGTAGATTAGTTCTTAGTGATATGAATGAATGCTATATCTGATTTATTTCTATGTGCTAAGTGCTTGGATGTGTTAGATCTTGTTGAATACTGCGTTGTTCTATATTTAGGGTTTTACCTGAGATGTGAATAAAGGATTAAACACTAATGAATGTTAATTGCTAAGTGATCTGTTAAGTATTGTGATCACATATCTGTGTCTCAGCTAGGTTGTGGACAATTGAGTCCTGCAACCCCCCTGCCTCTACCTCGGGTGAGACTCCATCTGCTTCGAAGGTGTTGCCGAAAGGGTTGATAGTTAGGGTTTTGTTGGTGCACTGTTGAAGCGTTGAACCCTGGGTCTGACCATGTACCAACAAATGGTTCTGTTGCTGGGACTTGAAACTACGATTGATGGGAACTAAGGAAAAGAGAAATCTCTGTGCGTAGATCTGTTTCTCTAGTGCGCAGTACTCTACTTGACTTGTGAAGCTCGCTTCCAAGAAGAGAAGTCCGATCTGAAGAAAAGAGGTAAGATATTAAATCTTGGTGCTCTGATAAAGGTAAGATAAGTGGAAATTTTTGTTTCGAAAGAATGGATCTAGGTATATTTGATAGATTTCATCCTAATATGAAAACTAGGGCACAACTAGAAGAAAGAAGATGTGATATGAATAGATCTGATAGAAATAATGAAAGATATATTATTCCTATGCATAGAAGTAATTTTTGGACTAACAAGTGGATGCAGGATCCTAGAAAGAATTTTTTGCAGGTCTATCACTGTGATCCCAGTGCACAGTACGAGAAATGTTGGGGATCGTTCAAGAGAAAGAGAGGATTGACTCTTTGTTATAGTTGCAGAAGACCGAGACATATTGCTAAGGAATTCCCTGATAGAGGTCCTATTTTCCTTTGTTGTAAGGCTAGTGGACATGAAGTTTTGGATTTGCCTAGAATGATTGCTAAATTTGAAAATATGAACATGAGACAAGAAAACCACGAGGAAGGTAAAGAGACTAAGACTATGTTGAAGAACTAGAAATAATCATAGGCTATATTATTGGATATGAAAAAAATGTTGAATGATCACAGAGAATGAATTTATTATAGATATTAAAAGAGAAAGAGTGCATAGAAACAAGAATAGGAGACTTCGACATAGACTGTGTATTGGATGTCGAAACACAGGTGAACATTATTCTAGAAAGTAGTTGGGAAATTTTGGGGAATCCTGCTATGGTTCCTTCATTGGGAGGAATAGGATTGTTTAAAGGAAATATGATAAACCTATGTGGAAGACTTACTCATGTACCTATGAGTTCTCATGGAACATTGACGAAAGAAGGATTCGAGGTCATTAATTTTGTTGAGAACAACACCCCTTTTGCACTTTTGTTAGGAAGGAATTGGATTGAGAGAGATCAGATCTGAAGGAAAGAAGAAGACAAAGCTATGGAACATAAAAAACAAGAATTAAGGTATTTCATGGCTAAGAGAATAACGCGCTTAATAGAAGAACAAGAGGACAAGTCGAAGCAACTGAGGACTAGAGACTTAGCTGTCGAAGTTGAAAGAACACAAGAAGTCTTAAAGAACCTATCCATGTAGGAGATTAGAGCACCTACTTCAGAAACAGTAAGAGAAGAAGTATTATCTTCGAACCTTGTGAAATATCCTCAGCAGTGCGAAGTTACTATGCTAAGAAAATATAAGAACAATAATGGAAAAAGGAATCCAGAGACGCAAATCACCGGAAAGAAAGAAAGAAATCTCAGTAAGAAGAAAACAAAGCTAGAAAACTTACAGAAGGAAGGTTTGCAGAACTTGAACCTCGCCGAAATAGCAGAACAACACAAACTGACACTTCGCCATGAAAAAGAAATATGACCGTTGGAGGCGTCCAGACCATTAGAACGACGCTCCAGAAAGACTAGATCATTTTGCAGTGAAACAAAGCCAAAAAAGAGACAATGTTTGACATGATCGAGGCGTAGCTGAAAGGGGTACAACAAGCCCTCTACTCGATCCACATCATCATCATTAGAAGGGATAGAAGTAGGAGATGAGCCTGCCCAACTACACAGATTAACAGATTCGACAGAGGATCACCTTCGTCGGGTCCAGGAGGAAAAGGAGTAGGCCACAGAGGAATTAAAGAAAGAAAATGAGGAAGCCTTAGAGCAACGTCAGATTGCACAACAAGAGAAATATGACCTCCAGGTGAAGTTTGCAGAGGATAAAGAACAGATCTAGAAGGAAAAAGAACAACTGCTCGCAAAGCAGATTGGAGTTAAAGAAGCAATGACTAGAGCACTTCGCTATGTGTCGGGCCTCGCACAGATAGAAGAAGATACAGTGGAGAGTCAAGTGGAGAAGCTCATTTAAGATATTCAACAAATTCAAGCAAGAGTTGTAGAACTGGAACTGCAATCAGTGCTAAGCACTCCGTAGGAAGTGTGGGACCAGAGAGAAGAAACTGCCAGGAGTGTAGTCAAAATAATCAAGGCATTGGCCTTAGAATGTAAGCTACTCAGAAATCATAGTGCACAAACCTATGAGAACCTTGTAGAGGGACCATTAGAAGCACAACTTCAAGAGGCAAAGAAACAAGCATCAACAATGCAGGCACAGCTGAAACTGCTTTCAGCAGTTGAGAAGATGAAAAGGTCATAGGAACAACACACAGTTTAGTAGCAAGTCCATGCCATCCAGAGTAAATTCATGGAAGTGACCCAGAGACTCCAGCTGATATAGGATGAAGCCTGCACACTTTTTGAGGAGATCAAGGAACAAGGTGAATAGCTGTAAAAGGTGGTCACCACAGTGGAACAATGCTTGGAAGGACTTGTCACCGAGACAGTCATTCAGGTATTCGCTGAGTAGGAGGCTTTGGCGAAGCAGCAAGTCGAGGTAGCTCGATCCAAGCTCGAGGCCTTCAAAGTAGAGTTTCCCATATTATAGTGACTCAGGACAAGTCACATGTGAGTGTTGGGGGCTTGTTGGCCCTAGACCAAGTTTTGGAGAACCTTGGTCATGTTTGACCATTTTTGGGACTTTGACAGGCAGGTCGAAGAAAGAGCACCCAGGCGAAGCAGAGATTGCAGGATCTCGCCCCCTTTTTACAGGCTTTTTGGGATTAGGGTTTATGTAATGGGTATGGGATGTCGGTCCATGGGTTTACCCATGTTTAGGTCCCTTTTGTAGTGTATAAATAGATATCTAGGCGATGTAAGAAAGAAGAGACCTAGTAGAATCGACTTAGTGTAGATCTAGAGGCTGTGTGCATGCTATGTGTTAAGACTTGCAGAGCTAAGTGCAAGTGATTGTAAGAAGCTTCTGTGCAGACTGTGTAACCATGCCAACAAATGGTTCTATGTGCTAAGTTCTTAGATGTGTTAGATATTGTTGAATACTGTGATGTTATGTAGTTAGGGTTTTACCTGCGATGTGAATAAATGATTAAATACTAATGAATGTTAATTGCTAAGTGCTCTGTTAAGTATTGTGATCATAGATCTGTGTCCCAGCTAGGTTGTAGACACTTGAGTCCTACAACCCCCCTGCCTTTACCTCGGGTGGGACTTCATCTGCTTCGCAGGTGTTATCGAAAGGGTCGGTAGTTAGAGTTTTGTTGGTGCGCTGTTGAAGCATTGAACCATGGGTATGCCCTTGTGCCAACACTAAGTGAGCAGATAGAAATGTATGTTTTCATATAATATATCAAGAAACACAGTTCTATGGACGTAGCCCCAGGGAGAGGGTGAACCACATATATCTGGTTGTTCTGTGTGATTGATGTTGTGTTATTTGTTATCTGTTATACTGTTATTTCATTATTGTGTTAGTGTTGGATTACTGAGAGGGGGGGTGAATCAGTAATAGCATAATTATAATCCTTTTTCTTCAAATGTTATATCAATGTAGAATTATTATCCAATAATGAGAAGTAAGAAATAAACAATCACACACATACACAGTACACTAGTGTTTTACATGGAAACCCAAATTGGGAGAAAACCACATAATGCTTTTTCTTATATGTCTTGAAGAATTACATTCATTGGAAGCACCAACTTCCTTTGTTTTCTAGCTGCAACTGGAAGGAGGCTCCAACCCCCTAGTTTCTCAGGCTACAACCTGAGGGAAGCTCCAACTCCCCAATTCTCTAGCTACAACTAGAAGGAGGCTACAACCCCCAATGTTCTCCGGCAACAACCGGAAGGTGGCTACAACCACCTGTCCTTGTCCCGTCCTGCCACCCTGAAGTAGAAGTAGAATGATGGAACTACTATCACACTATCACTGTGAGATATACTGTTGTAAACCTGTACCAATAAATCTGAACCATGCATCAACCATGCATCAAATTGTACCTCAATCTGTACCATAAATAAGTGCATCAACCATGCACCAACCTGTAATCAACCTATACCATAAACAAGTGCATCAACCATGCACCAACCTGGAATCAACCTGTACCATAAACAAGTGCATCCAACCATGTACCAAGTATGTTCCAATCATGTGTCAACTACTCATCAACTATGACTCATCAATATGTACCAACATCATCAACTATACACCTCATGTATGTGCACCAACTCATCAA
>ML796900.1:364674-381629 GCA_009831015.1 Picea engelmannii | reverse complement strand
TCTTCAGGAAAATGGAATGGAGCACAGAAGAACGTAAGATCAAGATACTATTGTAAGATACTAGTGCATAAGGAGTCCCTTACCATTGAAGGCGGACCAATACCATGTATCGGTGGTATTTTCTTGGACACATCGACTGAAGCACGCTCAATAGGTGAATACAAGTATGGTTTGGATGATCTCACATTATTTTTGTTGTAGCAGCGTCTTAGCAAATACACAAAGAAATCTGTGAGGTCTTTATCGCAGAAAATTTCAATGGAAGCAACCTTTCATGGTGCATTAATGAGACTGCAGCGTAATTGGAAGGTCAGAGAAAGATCGCACTGTTGGATCTGGGGAGAATTCAGGCTTATCTGATTCACATTGGCCTTTGCAAGGCCAACAATTTTCATCTGAGATTGTGCTGAAGCATAACCCACGTGAAGAGGGCCGCAATAAGAAGGTGCTGATACGCAAAACATCTTTGCCAAAACAGATATGATCTGAAAACTGTCCTTCAAATCGGATGAATTGCAGATGGCTTATGGTTATGAAGCATCAATTGCCCAAAGCATGAAACAGTTCATAAATGTACAGAAATATATTGATAAGAGAAATTGTTTTTTATAATGTAGAGATCCAGTCAAAGCTTTGTATCGAAGTAAGTCGCCCATCGAGATAATGATATTTATCATATACAAAATATCTGAGTGCAGATGGCAGAAACTGCAGTCGGCCTAAGAATAGATATTTTGAGGAAACACCAAAAGTTAGGATAAGGATAATGTGAAGCTTATCTCTACATCCCTGGGTAGGGTGGCTTTGTTGTGTTGTTATCTAATGATGTGCTAAGGGATCTCAGGCTGCCTTTTCATATTTGTCTTTGTGCATGGTGCACTTGAAATTGATTCAATTATTGAAAATTTTACAGCTACTACTTCAAGGAGCTCTGTATCTATATGGTTACTTTCTGTGACAACATCTTATGATATCAAAGGTAAGTTTACTATAATGGAGGCTAATGCAATTGAGATCCTCACAGAGAGAATTTCACAATTTTTCTCTGAAGGTCATTTTTGGAAGGAGCAGTGAAAAAAAGTAATCGAGCACAATGGATGATCTACATCGAGCACTGGTAATAAGGTAGGTGGTCCTTTTCCATGCATTTACTGAGAAAGAGGGGTTTAAATCTTGGGATGTAGGTAAAAAAGTAGTTTTTATTCGGTCAAATCTGCATGCAACATCTTACCCTAACTTGCTAGTCCGTAGGGTGTTTTTCCCAACAACAAGTACCCTGCAAACATTTCCCAATTAATACCTAGATTCAACCCACCACAGATGCAAGCTTTACTCCCACCTCCTATACAACAACAATTTACAACCCCCTTGAACCCTAACCACCAGCAGCAACCACCTATAAATGCCAATCAATAGCAAAACCAAGCTACCCACAACCCTCTGAAGCCAACAACAATCCTTGCCCAGCCAATCCCTAACCCCAATAATCGAACCACCCACCCAGTGAAAAATACAGAAGTTCAAACCTTTCCCACCTATGAAATTCAACTACGATCCGGGAAAGTTGTAAACCAATCAAATCCTGCAGTAATAATTTAGGAAGAAAATGGTAACCATTATGAGGAAGAAAACACTCAAACCACCCCTGCAGAAGAAGAGACCTCCCCTGTTATTTCAATCACTTCTCAATCTATACAAGTACCCAAAAAAGTTAATCTCCCACCCTACCCCAAAAGACTATTAGTGAAGAAACCTAACCCACCCTTGCACAGAGATATAGAAGATGAATTACGAAATGTATGTATAAAAATACCTCTGCTGCAAGCCATTAAGGATATCCCCATATATGCCAAAATCATAAGGGATCTTTGCATCAAGAAACCAGGAAGGAAGAAGAAGGAACCTCCCCTTGTTCATGTGGTGGGACAATTATCTAAATTTATTTCTGAAATGCCATACAAATATAATGACCCTGGAAACCCAGTAGTCATTGTTGAAATTAATGGTATTTCTCTACCAAACACACTCATTGATTTGGGTGCAGAAATTAATGTAATGCCTTTTGACACTATGAAAAAGATCCAAATAAACCAGTTAAGACCAACCCAAATCATAATAGAGTTGGTAGATAAGTCATTCATTAGCCCTGCAGGAAGTCTAGATGATGTCACAATCACTCTAGCTTCCTGGGAATATCCAGTAGAATTTTTAGTCATCTATTCTAAATCATCCTCCAAACCAAGACACCCTGTCGTTCTTGGCCACCCTTGGCTGGCCACAGTAGATGCCTTTACCAGTTGTCAATCTGGTGAGATGACTATATCCAATGGCACACATAGCCAAAAACTTGTTCTCTTCCCTCCTGCCCAACTGACACAGGATATACCTGTTTGGTTAGAAAACCCTTATGGAGAGGAAGATTGCATCAGACCCCTATTAACACTTTAACAAGTAAGAGGAATGCAAGAACAATCGGATGAACAAGTCTTAAGTTTATTTTTGGCTGACACAAATTGCATTGAATACCCGAGGTCTTTTGCAAAATTGTCACATATTTTCAGTTCTGAATTTCAACAAACTTGGCACCCTGATATCACTCAATTATATAATTTATCACCAACTTCCTTAGATAAGGAAGAAACAACTGAACTTGTTGAGATTAGCCTAGGAAAACCTTTGTATATCAACTCTAGTTTGGAACCAGAACAAAAGACGCAAGTAATATTATTACACAAATCAGAATACCTTCCTCACAAAAGGAAGTTTGTAGCTTTATAGGGCATGCTGGCTACTATAGAAGATTCATTCTAAATTTTACAAGCCTAGCTACCCCTTTATTCAAGTTATTATCTAAAGAATCCAAATTTAAGTGGGATGATGAATGCCAAATATCTTTTGAAATTCTAAAACATAAATTGTCAAATACCCTTGTATTAAGAGGACCAAATTGGTCCCTTCCTTTTCATATTTGTACCGATGCCTCAGACACATCCCTTGGGGAAGTTCTTGGACAAAGAGAAAATCAAATGCCCTAAGTTATTTACTTTGTTAGTAAAAATCTGTCTCCAACTGAATTTAATTATACGGTCACAGAAAAAGAATTGCTAGTTGTAGTCCATGCTATCAATAAATTTAGACACTATATTATAGGATATCAAGCTTTTGTAAACACTGATCATTCAGCCATCAAATTATTAATGAACAAAACTGTAACAAATCCTAGATTTACAAGATGGCTCTTATTATTGCAAGAGTTTAATATCAACACTATTTATAGACCTGGTAAGGATAATCTTGTGGCTAATTCCTTATCAAGAATGATTCATCTGGGAGATAACGCACCAGTAGAAGATAACTTTCCTAATGAAAATTTGTTTTCTATTTCTACATTCACTCCTTGGTATGCAGATGTAGCTAACTATCTTGTGACAGGGAGGATGCATCAGAAATTGTCTCCTAGAGAAAAACAAAAAGTAATTCAGCTAAGTGCAAACTACATGTGGCATGATGATTGCCTCTACAAAACAGGACCATATTTGGTAATAAGGAGATGTGTAAGGGAAGATGAAATTCATGATATGCTGCAAGCCTACCATGATGGTCCTTGTGGAGGACACTTTGCAGACAAGAGGACTGCTTACAAAGTTCTACAATCTGGTTATTACTGGCCTCATATTTTCATAGATGTCAAAACCTATGTATCCAATTGTGATGAATGCCAACGAATGGGTAAGCCTACTGCACGAGACCAAATGCCACTTCAAGCCCAAGTAGTTATTGATCCTTTCGAGAAATAGGCATTATATTTTGTAGGGCCCATTAACCCTGCATATAAAAAGAAAAAGTATACACTTGTATGCACCGACTATGTGACTAAATGGGTTGAAGCAAAAGCTTTACCAGTTGCAAGTGAACAATCAGTGGTAGATTTCCTTTTTAATGACATCTTTACTAGATTTGGTGTACCTCACAAAATTGTGATTGATTAGGGAACTCAATTTACCTCTCATCTAGTCAAAGTTGTTACAGAACAATACCAAATCAAACACAGGAAATCTACACCCTACCATCCACAGGAAAATGGACAAGTAGAGTCTACCAACAAGGTTATTGAGTCCATTCTTACCAAAACAGTACAACTACACCACAAGGATTGGGATGACAGATTATTAGAAGCCTTATGGGCTTATAGAATCACCTGGAGGAATACAACAAGACATACACCCTACGAGTTGGTGTATGGAAAGCAGGTTCTTCTTCCCATAGAATTTCAGATCAAAACCTTCAGGTCTGCAGTCCAAGTTGGCATGAACTTAGATGAAGCCCAGCAACAAAGACTCTTGTATATTAATGAGTTGTACTAAATTAGGTAGGAATCACTTCAAAGAACCACCCTCATTCAAGAGCGGAGAATAAAATGGCATGAAAAGTATCTGAAAAAGAAAAATTTTCAGCAAGGAGATTGGGCCCTGTTGTATGACAACAGATTCAAGAACTTCAAAGGTAAGTTAACTACTCATTGGATGGGACCTTACTAAATTGACACTGTCTATGATAATGGTTCAATCAGGATAAAGACAATTGATGAACAACAGACATGACTACCTGTGAATGGTCATCGGTTGAGAATTTATAACAAACCCCTATCAAAAGAGGAATTTCTGAATCGTATACTACAGAATTCAGATATGCAGGTGATCAGTAAGGAAGGAGACCCTCCTATTGATCCACATTGGTTGATTGTTTTATTAGAAAATTTGTACATAGGTGTGGATTGAATTTTGTTAATAAGTTGAAGGTAACAAGAGATTCTTACCTCCTTTTGTTTTACTTTCGCAATTTTTTTTTTGTTATTTAAGTAGATTTCTATAATTTATTTGATCCTTCATGAACTTGATAAACATCAGTTTGTAGGCATCAACAATATTCTGTTATGGTATGGTACCAGCAGTCCTGTGCTGGTTCGATACCAGAAGTCTGTCCTTATACGGTACTCTCAGGATACATTACCTAATTAACAAGGCATGCTACGCATATTTCAAAATCTTATGTCAATTAATATGAAGTATGAAGCCATGCAACAACCACTTAAGCTAGAGCCAAGAAGCCGAATGCAGCATCAAATGGCAGGCCTTGTGAAGCAATAATTTATTTTGGTTCTATTGACAACTAAACAAAAGTATTTTAATTTCTTTTGGTTCTGTTGTTAGCTAAAAGGAAGTATTTTAATTTCTTTTGGTTCGGTTGCTTAAAAAAAAAGAGGGACACAAACTTTACCTATGATTGTTCAAAGAACCATAATCTTCTTCAAAAACTAGAAGTTGCCTTTATCAAGTATTTCAGCATGATTAAAGGGACAAAAAAATATATTATCCTATAAGTAACTATCTCACCCAAACTAGACTTCAATAGTATTCATTGGATTATTTTACTAAAGAGTAACATATGAGTATATGAACACTCTCTATCATGGGCACAGTAGGAAATTTTTTATGGAAGAGGATGTATCAGTACCCTAAGAAAACTTTAGGTCATTCTCTTATGGACAAACTCAGAAAAAATTATACATCTCGATCACTCTAAAGAAATAATGTGCATTAAAATTTTATCTTTCCTTCAGACAAATCTTTAAAAGACATTCAAAGAAGAGAATATACCTTCCAACCCAATACCATCCCAGCCTATAAAAAGGTTTTCAGACAAGCCTCCCTTGTCACTGTGAAAAACACTCTTTAATAAAATCCAAAATAGGTGACTATGGACAAGAAGCCTCTGATGGAAAAAGGGTTTAAGAGACTAACCCACCGGGATACTAAAAAGGTCAGATGGCAATGGGTATCGGTCTATGGTATGACTAGGAAAACCCATAAGGGTACTGAACAGGCCTGTTGGCAATGGGGCATTATGCCTAGGGAAGGGATCTCTCACTAATTATCACAACTACCCCACCAAAGTACTGAACAGGCTTGCTGGCAGTGGGTTCTGGTTGAGAAATGTCTCATCTATACTTGTCTGATTGAAAAATTCACTTTTGTCATCTAAAAAAAAAGCAAAGATCACTATTGACATTTATGAGATACAAACTCCAGACTAATAAGAAACATAATTACTACAAGAAAATGTCCATTTGAGAATTACCCTAAGTCAACTTATTGGTCTGGCATTTAAATCCTACATTATCTAAGAAGGAAACTTCTTAAGAGTGGAGCCCTAACTAGGGAGTCTAATCTACCTATACTATGAAATTTATCTATAACATCTAATGATAGTAAATCTCTGAAGCAAGTTAGGATTAGATATGTTCTTCTAGAAAACATATAAAAACTCCCCTGTTTTCACTGTTGAATGCTACCTTTGTCAATAAGTCATCAAAAGAAAGAAAATTTCATTTTTTAGGCATGTGATCATATGCTAGGTGATAAATGTACTTCTGAAATTTGATTTGGTTTCTTTTTCTCTTATCATATTTTCTCCATTATGATCAGAATGTTGAATCTTATTGCATATAGATATGTAACATCCTTGGCATGGGGGAAGGTCAAAGAGCTCCTTCAGAACTCTTATTCAGAATCACATCTCACCTTCAGAAACCAACATGATCACCCTACAACCCTGCAGAACCAAATACAAAAGAAGATAAGCACAGAATAAATAAGTACAGGAAATTCCAGTACCAAACTTTCATAAAACTCCAGCCTAAAAAGATGAATTTTGACAATCTACAAGCAGTCGCATATGCTATGGGTATTGACCATACAAAGGTAAAAGCAAAGGTAACATGGTATTTATTTTCCTCTGCTCATAAAACTACAATAGGTATGAACATATATACTAGATCTTATGACCTTAGTATTAAAACCATGCACCTATCCCTCATACCCATATGCCTAAACTTAATCAATCCTCTCACAAGTGCTCGAAAATGGTTGAGGGAAAAATCACATCAAAGCATGAATATGAAGCATGTCTAGTAATGATAGGCCACGAACGTACTTTGCAGGAAAAGTATTTTCTTTTTTGGGAGCACAATGAGTCGCCCTTGGATAAAGCACATCCTTCCTTTTATTCATCAAGCTATGGGATTTAATATGACCTTAAAAAGTTGATCTCACTACATAGAGTTGTGTCCTCCTCCATTTGGTTATTCTTCCAAACATATGGAGAGTTTGTGTTGCCTCCTGCATCGTGAGCTTATGTCAATACCATGTTGCTTGAGTCTCATCATTTGTCATTCTATTATCCAAGGGAATTTGTTAATAATCTTGAGTCGGCCCTTCTACAATTTGTCTCTTGTCCCCATGCCCAGTCATCCTAAAATGTCTAATCAATTCCTTGTTCAAAATAAATGAAGTCCTTTGCCTGATCACTGAAATCCTTTTGTCTATCCCCGACGAGTCATCGAAGACCTCTGGGTAGTGAAGTCATACACTGATATTACACTCCTACCTAAGTTTGAAGATTTTGAAGTTATTTCTCGATCTCTGAAGACCTCATCTCCAGCCATCAGGCGTCTTTGGCTTCTTGAAGATGGATACTATACATGTATATCTTTTGATTTTGAGATGTAAATCTGTTGTGTATTGTTTGCAGCTACACTTTATATATATTTATATGACATGGATCTGCAGTGTATCTGATTGGCAACCATGATTTTAGTTTATCCCGAGCATAGGTATACCCACCTCAGTGAGACAAATTTGTTATTTTGTAGAAGGCACCTCCTGAACTATGGTCCCTGGTCCCACTCGCTTCGTACGTTGGTGAATATTTGTAATGTGTTTCGGCCATCAGGTACTCTTCTGACCTCACACATTAGGGGGCATCTGTTATAACCCTAAATTGCACCAGACATGCACACCTAGCATCAGGCCATCTAACTTGCTATCTTTTCCAAGCCATCATTGAACAACCTCTTCTAAAAATCATTGTTTTGAGCGAATACACGCCCTGAACCACCACTGACCATGTGCATATGCCTGTTGCACCAATACAACCCATGTATACCCACTGAATATCGAAATTCTCATAGGATACTAGTTTATGGGTCGTTACTTAACCGTTTGACTGCAAATAGCCAGTCACCCCAACCGTTACCATCTCTTCTGGCCTATAAAATAAGGGGTTGGGTTTCCATGTCAAAATGGAAGAACGAGTGTTGAGACCCTAAATTGAAATCCCCACTACCCTATTTTACTCCTCATCTATACCTTTTTGGCTTACCTAAGCTTAGGTAATGATAAAGAATACTACCTATTACACATCAAAAATACTCACTTTGATAATGTCGCAAGTGTCATCATTACAAAGGTCGCAAGTGTCACATTTTTCTCACAAAGTTGCAAGTGTCGCGTGTTGCTCACAAGTGTCGCAAGTGTCAAAGAAAGCATGCTACCATGATACCTATGTCGTGCATATAACGACATGAGAAGGACACTTGAAACACCTCAAACATTTGATTTGGAAGAGGAGAAATGAGTCAGTAGGCTTACAAACCTTTGGCCATCTGAAAGCACCTCAAAAATTGAGCTTTTGAAGGAGAGCACTCCCCTATACCTCTTCTGGGAGTGCCGACGCTCCCCCTTACACTGTCTGGGAGCGTTATAAAGATCCTTTGGCCCTTTTGAGGGAGCGCTATGGATTTTGAAAGCGTTGGCACCCCCCTAAAGCCTACTAGGGAGCGTTACAGCGCTCTGATGGTCCTTTTGAGGGAGCGCTACCTATTCTGGGTAGCTGTTAAGTTGTTGAGATGAATGGAGAAAGGATCCTTTCATTCTTGGAAGACAATTGGATTCGAATCCCTAGTCCTGCCATGATCTTAGGGCAGATCCTCAACTGAAGGAGGAAAATCCTCAACTTCCCCAAGGATATCTCAAGTGGTTAAAGCCTATCCAAGGCTATATAAGCAAGATTTCTAATGGTGAAAGAGGAATGGAAAGAGAGAATCACACCAAACTTATGATCTCATAAGTGGTGCTGGAACAGAGATATTTTGGAAGCAAGAGACCTATGATCTCATAGGGAGCAATTGGTGAAGCTATCATCATTCGGATCATGGATCTTTTGAGAAAGGGGTAGACAAGGAGGAATTGGCAGAGCTGCTGCAATCAATCCATGGTTGAAAGCAATGTTTTGTCCTCATTAATATAATTTGCTTGGCCTGTTTATTTCTAATTCATGTTCAATCTCACATGAATTTGTAAGCCTTTCAAGTTGAGTGGAAGCCTTTCAAGTTGATTTCAGACTTGTTATCCTACCCATACATTCCGATTGGACTGTCGAATGTACCTTCCCAGGGGTTGACTACGAGTTGGTGACCTTAGTAGCCAAAATATTTAGGGTCTCACACAAGGTGATGGTGAAGGGAAGTCTCACTGTACCTGGAACAGACGTTGGTCAAACTCACTCGGGCTCCTTGGAGGGTAAATCCACAATTACTGCGTGGAATATTGTACCAAGGTGTAAGTCTGTTAAGTAGGTCACCAACGTAACTGATCCACCCACTCTATCCCCACCCCTTCCCATTTTGATCTCGCGATGTTGCATTTCATCACCAACTAGTGGTTTCATCATAGGAAGGTTTGTTTGATTGATTGCTTCTTAGATTCGTAGCGTGTGTTGTTTGTTTTACTTAGTGGACCTTAGGTTGAGTAAGTGATAATGGCATCGAATCCTGGGAGTACCAATGGAGGAACCCCTTCTCCTGGGGACCCTTATACCTTTCCTTCATATGGAAACTTTGGTCCTCCATATGTTGCCACACTAATTCTTCCAGGACTCACTATTGGATTACCAGTTTGGTTGTTCCCCACTCCGGTGATCCCGAATCCTCCTAATGTTTCAGCTGCACCTAATACTTTGGATGTCAATACACGACCCACACATCAACCTCATGTCGAATTTTCACCTTCTTCATTCAAATCTCCTTCCATTTCTCCTTCTTCACCTAGTGAAAGCTCTAAAGCAAGTAGCCAGGTTGATCAGAAGAAGAAGAAATGGAAAGAGAAGAAGAAGAAGAACCCGAAAAGGACAAAGGCCCCAACAACATCAGATGTTGTCTCTCAGAAACCAGTTACTATTGATAGTACTGGGAGTGTTGATGAGATCAACAAGATTAAAATGAAGAATCCAAAACCCAAATTCCCTTGCAGCGTTTGTAAGGGTGACCACTTTCTGAGGGATTGCCCCAGTCTTACCCAGGTCTTAGAAATGTGGTCCTCCACATCATCGACCTCTGTCAGTCATGTCGATGATACCCCATCAACTAGTGATGTTCAGGTTGGTAAGAAGAAGCAAACTATCAAGTTCCCTTGCATGTTATGTAAAGGTGATCATTACTCTCACCTTTGTTCTCGTATGGATGAGGATTCTTCTCTTTTGGAAAAACTTCAACTTCCAAAAGGTTATCGTAAGCTTTCCTCTGACCCATTGTTGGTTGATGGACTGGTCAATCTGGTTCCATCCCCGGTCAGTCCGGTTGATCAAGTGGTCAATCTCTTTTCCTCCTCGATTGAGCCATGAACCCAAGTAGCTAATCCAGTTCCATCATCGATCAACCCCGCTCTTCATCAAAAGAGTGACACCAAAGTGGTCGATTCGGTTCTACCATCGGTTGATCCCACTCCTCCTTTCATGAGTGCCAAAGTGACGGATCCAGTCCCTTCCTCGGTCAGTCCCACTCTTCCTCTGAAGAGTGCCAAAGTGGTTGATCCAGTTTCGCCATCAGTCGATCCCATTCCTCCATTGAGGAATGTCAAAGTGATTGATCCAGTCCCTTCCTCGGTTAGTCCCACTCTTCCTTTGAAGAGTTCTATTGGCAGCCAATTCAATTTTTTCTATGATCCTATAAGCTGCCTACACCTATGTCTCGTGAACATCAAGTTTTTCATTGCATTTTTCAAATTGACGACATTTTCATTTCCTGCGACATTTACACATTTGTATCCATTAAGTTTTCACGACTATAAGCGTAACAACTTCTCTTTTCGAGGTCACATTTCGATCACTATTTGAACTGTCGTCATCTTTTTATCGATATTTTCTATGGCACTTACCTCTGGTTTATCGTTATGTGGCTGAAAATACCTTCAAACTATGCTCATTGGACATTTTTATATTGATGACATAACTTGGTTTTATCGAAGACATTTAGCCTTTGGATTTGCATTTTATGACTTGCCTAATTCGTTGATTCTATGAAATGCATAGGGATTATGATTTATTTTTTTCTTTTATTATGTAATGTGATCCTTATGTTAATCTTTTCATGACTTATTGGCTTGTCGACTATGTGATTTCCATTTGGCACTTTGATTAAAATTGTGATTATATGAATTATATACATTGGCTCATATATGATTGTTGGTTTTGATTTATATATCAGATTGTTAAACATTATGGTATAACTGGCGCGTATTGGTATACACATTACATTTGATTGGTTGTACACATAAGCATGGTTGAACTATCGTTATGGAGAAAATAGATTTGAAATTTGGCGGTTGTACTGGTGTAATGAATACTTTGCATGGCAGTGAATAACTCCACCACCCTCGCATGCGCACATTAATGCTCTCCTCTTTGATCATTCATTGTTGTTAGACCGAATGACTCTGCTCTTGTGCGTTGGTAAATTCAAACCAAACCCTTACCATGTGCTTGCACCATGGCCCCAGTCATCCAAGCTGAACCCAATGGGAGCCAGGCTCTATTGATGTTCGATAGTGCCCGCAGTGACCTCGAGGAAAATGGGTGGCTTTCATTTGTGCAAAAATTTGAGGGTTTTAACCTCTGCGTAGCTCGACAATTCGCTCTGACCTTTGATGGTTGTCGAGCCAAGGTCGGTGATATTCAATTGGAAATTGATGAATAGTTTCTCAGTTTGGCTACGGGTTTGCCTGCCACTGGACAACGATGGTCCAAGAATTTCAAAGTAGAGGAGGTCCCATGGACACTGCTCTTTCAGTCACGAAAAATCACCTCCTGTGATAATGGTTTGCCAATAACTATGCTCAAACAACATTGGCGCGATTTATTGATGATAATCAAATATTTTATCACATGTGAAGGTCAGTACGGGTTTGTTTTCTTACACCACCTTTGTTTGCTTATGGTTTTTATGGGTTATCAACTCAATATGCCTTACTATTTGCATAGAATCCTGTTTAAAATGTCAAAGAAATACAAAAGGAACCAGGCTGATAGTAGCATTTTTCATTATGGGCTGGTTAAGATGATTGTGGTCTACCATTTGAGTCTGTGCGGAGATTGTTGGAGCAGTTTCATGGCTCGCAATAGTTTTGAGGATTCAAACCCTCCACAGGTTGACAAACGTGGTAAGCGAGGACAAGTCTGTACCTCGGGTACCCTACAACATCTTGCTACCTAAACCCTTTCCCGACTCACCTATCGACCTACCCCACTCTGTGACTAAGGATGTCGACACTGTTAAGATTGTGGGTAAAAATCCCAAAGCGAAACCCACTGTAAATGCCAAAGGAAAAAATAATGCCCGTTTAATTTCGCAAATGGCAAAAAATAAGCCAAAACCCCTTGTCAATCCTGACCCTATCGTGTTGGGCAAGGACTCTGATTCGGAAGTGGAGCATTTCCTGGCTGGTGAATATCCCTATTCACAAGGTTTCTGTATTGAACCCTCATATGACTTATTGTCAAACCTACCCCCCTGCCTACAGAACGACCCTAACTACCCAGGCATTAAGATGCCTTGTGAAGCCCCCGGTCATTTATCCAAACCCTCTCCTGCTCAGTCTAAATCTACAGTGCCACCTTGTGAGCAATGCAGCTCGTGGTTAGAGAGATATTATCTTGATGTGCCGATTCTACAGTCAAGAATTCACTCCTTGGAGGACCAGGTTGCCCTGCTTACTAGTCAAAAGGCTAAGTTACAAGCCACTGATAAAAAACAAAGGATGACTGCTCCATCTTGTTTAAAAATGTGGAATCATCTACAACAGTCGTGAATTCTAAATTGGCATAATTTGAGCAGCCTCACACAGGTACATTTCGAATCACTTGTTTATATAATGAATTCGAATTCTTTTTGAATGAGCTTCGTTCACAGCATTGATTGGCTCTATCACATTGTATGCACTCTGTACATAGCCTTGCATTGATTAATGGAAGTTTGTTTTCCCAATTTAGCTTCGATTGGATTTTCTTCGATTTGATTGATCCTGGTGTGGATTTAATTTGTTTGATTTAGTTAAAATCGATGCTCTGCTGTCAATTGAAGTCGTTTGAATCTATTCTAGACAGGATCCGTTTCTCATATTTCAATTTTAAGCACAATCACATTTCGATTCTATTTGGTTATAATGTATACGATATGATTGACAACAATTTTGATATGGTTAATTGTTGCGGTTTTATGTCTCATATGACCTTCGAGCAATAGGAATACAATTCAGATTATTTTCAATGTACAAATTCACCCAAAACGTGAATAGGTTCAATTCATAACGGTTATACTCAGCTGGTTAATTCGCATTGGTTTGCTGTTAGTTCCACCACATTATCAGTTGGATTCATATTGCAATGAATATGTTGTTTGAATTTGATTCGTAGAATGAGTTTGACTATATCCAGATTCACGATCTATTTCCATATTAAACTCAGTCGTAATTTGTTTTGATTATTTGCCCAGTTTGCAATTATAACTTTTGTTGATTCTATTAATATTGCGATCACAATTAGTCAATCCTGTCTGTTGACTATGCAAGGATCAATTAGAAATTTGATTGGGTCGATGTTGTTACTTATGATTTCGTTTACACATAATCGAAACAATTTTTCTATCTGTGTATTCAATTAAACGATGTGAATCTTTTGCTATTTCATTATAGCTATAACGAGTGGAAATCGGTTGTGTTGGATTACATCATATCACATACGATATAACTCATTATCGATTTCATTTGGATAGGAAACAGTCTTGTCACTGTTTGACCCGGTTTTATGGTAACAGAGAAACAAAGTATTCTTACCCCTGTTTTCGATTGAATCACTTTTGATTATGTTTAATGTTGAATGATAAAATCATTTGAATCTTGAGTGATTCATTTTAAATGATCATTGGAAGAAAATTGGTTTTAATTATTTTAAAAGATTTGATTTGATTTGATTTCGATTCTGATCCTGTATGATATTTTAGACTAGCTACAAAATCATATGATTCTGTAGCTAAGTATGTAAGATTAGATTTTTATTGTTTTGCTAATAAAATACCTTTATAATTTGTTATTATTGGTCTATTGCAGATGAATACGAAATTGCAGTGGATTTGATGAGCAGTTAGAGGATATTTGAGATATTTTACTTGCATTTTGATTTCCTAGTTTAGTTGATTTTGGGAATATTTTCCCAGATTATGTAAACAGTTTGATACTATCCACAGGGACGTTTTACCCTGTGGAAAGACTTATAAATACCTATTATTTTGTAATAATATGATCCTCATTCGTGGGAGAACAAGGATATGGAATTTTAATACAGACTGAGGCAGAATTTGGTGTTTTGTTACAAGTTTAGCTTCTCATGATATCAATATTTTGTTTCATGTTATGTATATCAATTTGTATTTGGTTAACGACTACTTTAGCTATCTTAATCTCTTGCAAATGATATAACTCAATCAATATAATCCATATCTGAATTCTTCCAAGTGTTTTAAAAACATAGCAATTGCTTGATTCAGTTTGTGAATGACAGATTTCTCTTCTTCATAAGTTGAATTATTAAGTATAAGTTTTTGCATAACAGGTTTCCCTTATTGCAGAGATTTATAAATCATATAATTGTTATGATTTTTTATGTCTTGTTTGTCCTGTAAATAAACTTAAAGAGAAGTGCAGCCTATCGTTTACAAGAAGCTCTTGGATCATCCGGTGCGAGTTTCCTTCCTCCTACCAGCTTTGAAGTCATCATACACAGTGAAAATTTGGAGCGTTTCCAGGTCAGTTAGTCACTTGTTTATTTACTGTTTTTATTAGTAGTTTAGATTATATATAAGTTTAGTTAGATTTATAGGTATAATTAGTATATTATATTGTTTAGTTTCAGTAAGTTTTATTTCTTATTCATAAAATCATAAAATCAAAAATATACCTCTAGCTGTCTTAGGGCAGAAAACAAATGATTTTTACAGGTTTTATTCAAATCTGCAAGTTGTAGATAATGTATATTTGTGAATAAGTTGTAATTCAATTAGTAATTAGATAGTTAATCATTAGAGTTAGTGTAATAGTAATTAGTAGTTTGTATATATAAATAGTAGATTAGTTAGTTTAGTTTGTTTTTAATTAATTTGTTTTACTTAGTTTGAGTTAGTTTAGTTTGTTTTATTTGTTTTAGTTAGATTAGTTAGTTTAGATTAGTTTCTTTTCTTTGGTTTTCTTAGGACCTCAAAACGGCCAACGGAGCTGTTAAACCCGTCAGGGTGGTTCATTCCAAACGGCTTGGGTTATTAGACAACCCCGGACCGGTTCCACTCTCTCAGTTGACGGACGGTCAATTTCGCCCGTCAACAAATGGCGCTAGAAGGAGGGCCTGAATTTAATTAATGGCACGAGGCGGTCGCAAGACTCCTCCAGCACCTAATTGCTCACCTATAGTGACAAGAATTCATTTGAACGATAATATTACCCCTCAAACAACAACCGCTTTGAACAACGACCCACCACTTACAGTTGAACCAGTAACTCCAAATCCAGCAGGTGGTGATGTACAAGAGATTGTTCGGCAGTCTATCATAAGAACACATAGTGCTTTTACCCATTTAAGACAACCAGATCATCCTTTGGGTCAACCTATAGATTTCTCTGATATCAGAGAGCAACTCGGTTTCAATAACCCCACTGAAAACCCTTCAAACCCAATAGACACTCCTGCTGCGGGAGGATCCGACATACCCCCTTCACCACCTCCATCATCTCCTTTCTCTTCTGGAGGGGATTCCTCTGATGAGAGTAGTTCCCCTTCGCAGCCTTCCACACCCACTACCCCGATGGAAAATCATAACAACCCTACTAGACCCTGGTTGGACCAGGATGTTGTAGCTATACCTGGAGCCCAGCACCCTTTACCTAAGCACCTGGAGAAATGGCTTCCCAAGTTTGATCCTGATTCAAAACAGATAGCTGAAGATCATATCAAAAAATTTATGTTAGCCATCAGACTCCGTAATGTTGAACATGAAGACGTTGTCTGTAGGTTTTTCCCTTATACTTTTGAGGGTAATGCATCCACTTGGTACTTTGCCCAACAACCCCATACCATTGTGTTTTGGGAAAAGTTTGAGTCATGCTTTTTGGAAAAATTCGGAGATGGTAAACCTCCGGAAGTCTTATTCATGGATCTTTCAAGCTTAAAAATGAACCCGAAAGAAAAGGTTAAAGATTTTAATCAAAGATTCTTAACTCTTAAAAATAGAATACCTGCAGATTCCATGCCCGCTGAGAGTCTTATAATAGCTTACTACACTAAATCTTTACATCAAAGTATAGCTATTTGGGTTAAATGATAAAAAAAGGCCACATTGTTAGAAGCCTTCGAGGAGGCCATCCAAATAGAAAAAGATATACTTAGCCTTAAGGACTCTTCTAGAAACGAAATTGAGAATGTTCCTTCTTCCAAAAAGAAGATTGAAATCCTCTCCAGACCCACACAAAATGCAAGATACCAGATATATAAAATATGCAGAACAGGAACGAAATGCTAGAAATAACAGAATAACAGTAAAATATCCAGCATAATCTTCACAGTACACAGAAATGATATACGAAATAGCAACAGAACTAGCACTTGAACAGAAATAGCACTTGATTCAGATAGCAATGTTCACGGGCCTCTTCGAGGGGGCAACCTCCAATCGAGCAGCGCTCTGTTACAATAATATCCAAGCTAGGGTTCTCATACCCTCGACTCCTATTTATACTAAA
>ML796900.1:327134-348917 GCA_009831015.1 Picea engelmannii | reverse complement strand
GACTCCTATTTATACTAAAAAGAAGCATCTAGAGGAAGATCCTTCTAGAAGCGGAAGCTTCTATTAGGTCTTCTTACATCCGCCTTATTCTATTTTATTGAAAGGTCTTATTAATATTTACCTTTATTACATTCGAATACATTAATCTACCTATGTGTGGGTTAGGACCTTAACACAAACTAAAACACAACCTGAAAACTCTGATTTGGAAAACCTGACTAAAGTTGTTCAAAAACTGTCAAATCAAGTTGTAGACTTAAAAAGGTTGACCGAAGAAGCTTCCTCGAGTAAGGGACCCTACAAACCTCCTTTCTGAAAGCCCTTTCCTACCAATCGACCTAACCCAACCACCGAAGGCCTTAACCTAGAAAGTTTGCAATGTGCTCTTCAAACAATTCTAGAAGCCCAAGACAACTTGATGCCTCCTGAGATCCCTCAGGAGGAAGCTGAACCAGAGATAGTTCAAGAAGAAGAGTCTTCTCCAAACATCTTTGGACACTTCTCGGATAGCATCTTCAAAGCCAACTTCGAGACTGTTCACCCTTATAACACTAGGAGTAAGACAGCAAATAAACCTTCTACAAAAAATACTACAACTTTACCTCCAAAGCTATCGAAATCAGTTGAGTTGAAACAGAGTAATGTGAACCCTGAAATAGATTATGATGTTGTTGAAGATCTTAAAAAATTAAGGGCTAACATTTCTATCTATGAATTGTTGAAGTTTCCATTTTTGTTGCAAAAAATGTTACAAAATATTTCAGAAAATGGCAAGAATGGTAATTCTAATGGTAACAAGGTTGTGCCAAGCAAAGTTCCCCAGAAGTCTTCCACTAAAAACAACCCTAATCCTCAAGATAAAGGAAGTCTTCATGTAGTCCTTGTAAATAATGTAAATAATGTAGATAAAGTAGCCTTAGAAACTGTGAGTAAAAAGCCACAAGCTACTACTCTTAGTACCCGCAAGAATGTACCTCCTTTTCTTTTAACTTTCGAGATTTTTAATAGAAACGTGCATAATTGTATGGTTGATTTAGGGGCGTCATCCAATGTGATGCCTTGGTCTGTATGCCAAAATATTAACGCTGAAGTGGAACCATCTACTTTAAAAATTATACAACTTGATCGAACAAATGTCAATGTTATAGGCGAACTAAAAAATGTATTGATTAGATTGTCGTCTAACCCTAAGGTTCATCAAGTTATTGATATAATCGTTATGGATATTCCGGAAGTGTATGGCATGTTTTGAAGTAGGGACTGGTCGGAGCAACTACATGGATACTTCGCAATAGATTGGTCTCATCTATGGCTTCCAGAGAACGACAAGCCTAATAAAATCAGAGTAAATCGTGAGCACTACCTCAAATTCACGGTTACTTATTTGAATGATCCTAATGAACCATACACACCCCCTGCTAATTCACCTGAAGTACAAGGGTTGGACACTTTCTTCGACAACTTCATGGCCGAGGCTTCACCCATCATCAATCCAGAACAGCAGTCCGAGATCGTAGCATTTGTGCAGCCCGCACCTTCCACACATCAACCTAATGAACCCGATGCAAACCAAATTTGGTCTCTGTATTTTGACGGGTCAAAGTCCAAAGAAGGAGTCAGAGCAGGCTGCGTCATTATCGATCCGGCAGGTAATAAAACACTGATAGCATGTAGGTTGGAATTTGAATGTACTAATAACACTGCAGAGTACGAGGCTTTACTGCAAGGTCTCAGAAAAGCTTTAGACATGAACATTCAAAATTTAACCGTCTTTGGCGACTCTAAAATAGTGGTTAGACAGGTGAGAGATTCTATTCACTGTCTTTCTCCACATCTCAAAAGCTACCAGTCTGAGGTATGGAATTTAATGAGTAAATTTTCTAATTTTAATATACATTCCATTCCTAGATTGAATATCTCCGAACTAGATTTATTAGCTAATGTAGCTTCTAAACTTCTTCCTGCAGAAGGGTTGTCTCCAGATGCATTTTCAGTTGAGCTACTGTTTCGGCCATCCATTCCCGATAACGTCACCAACTGGAGAGTATTTGACGATGATCAACAGATTATCAACTTTCTGCACATGGAAGAAACCTTCCAAGGAGCGGTGATAGACGAGCACACACACGATGACAATTTGCGCGATTTCACGGTAATACCTGATCCGAAATCTCCTAGAGACCTATCGGATATGGTAAACTCGATCCCAAAATCTGTAATTAGATTAGAGAAGTTTTATTATTTTGAAGATAAATTTAAAAAGACGGTCAATTGTAAAACCAATAGTTCCTTGTTTTCTTGTGAAAAGGTTAATTTAGGAACTAGTGAAAATCCTCAGTGCATCAACTTAGGCTTGGGATGTTCTAAACAAGAAAAAGCTGCATTTGTTAAATTGTTTAAAGAATTTAAGGATGTCTTCACATGGACGTACGATGATCTCAAAACATTCGACCCTAATATCATACAGCATGTCATCTCGATGAAGCCCCAAACCGTACCCTTCCAACAGAAACTGAGGAAGATGCACCCTAAACTAGAACTGACCGTTCAAAAAGAATTGAATAAACTCCTAAGTGCTAAAATAATATTTCCTGTTAGGCACACTCAATGGGTATCCAACCTTGTCCTAGTTCGGAAGAAAAATAGGGAAATTCGACTTTGTGTCGATTTCCGGAACCTCAATAGAGCATCTGACAAAGATAATTATCACGTCCCACCCATGGAATAGATCCTGCAACAGGTATCTGGTTCTGAGAGGCTATCTTTATTGGATGGTTTCTCTGGATACAACCAAGTCCTGATGTCTCCGCCAGACCAACTCAAAACTACCTTACGTACTCCGTGGGGCACTTATGCTTATCGTAAAATGCCCTTTGGATTGATTAATGCTGGTGCTACCTTTCATAGAGAAATGGATATTGATTTCTGAGGCTTAATCAATCACTCCGTTGTAGTTTACTTGGATGATGTGACTGTTTATTCTAAAAACAAAGACGATCATCTAGCTCACTTACGAGCTGTTCTGCTACGATGTCATAAATACGACATCTCCTTGAACCCCAAGAAGTCCATCTTTGTAGTAGAACAGGGTAAATTACTAGGATTCATTGTGTCCATTGAAGGAATGATTATTGACCCCGAGAGGAATCAATTCATTGCTAAAATCCCCCCACCTACATCCAAAAATTCCATGCAGTCTTTCTTAGGCCAGACTAACTTCATGAGAAGATTCGTCCCCAGCTTCTCCAAAATGGTCAGACCCCTACAGAACCTGATTAAGAAAGACACCCAGTGTCATTGGGGACCCACAGAAAACCAAGCTTTCAATGCCGTAAAGAAGGCCATAATAGACGCTCCGTCTCTCATGAGCCCTACCTTCTCTCAATATTTTACACTCTATACTTTTTCCTCTAATCGTTCTTATGCCGCAGTCCTAACTAAGAAGAATTCTGAAAACAATGAAGTGCCCATCGCCTTTATGAGTTCCTCTTTCAAAGGTGATGAACTTAACTACCCAACGGTTGATTGGCAAGCCTACGCTATTTTCAAAGCAGTTAAGCATTTCCAGTCCTATCTTTTGAAGTCAAGGATGAAAGTCATTGTCCCCTACCCTGCCGTGAGGAACTTGTTAGTGCAGAAGGATTTAGGAGAGAAAAGAGCTAACTGGGTCACCTCCTTGCAGGAGTATGACTTAGATATCACCCCATCTCAGATCACGAGAGGCCAAGGGTTGTATAAATTGGTTGTTGATTTGGAAACATAACAGCAAGAAGATAGTGATACGTCAAACCTAGAACAATGCGATCATAGTTTAATTTATTGTGCACAAAACCTCGTTAGTCCATGGTACGACGACATTAGATTCTATATTGAACATGGATCAGCACCCCGTCACCTTGAACCCACCAAGAGAAGCGTGTTAAGACTAAAGTCTACCTCCTTTCATCTAGTTAACGATGTACTATTTCGTCAGAATGTCAACGGTGTACTGATTCCCTGTCTCGAGAAAGACGAAGCAGAAAAGGTCTTGCTTGAGTTGCATGCAGGAGAAGTTGGTGGCCACTTCGGTGGTGACACCACTGCTCATAAGGTTTTGAGAGCCAGTTACTACTGGCCCACGCTTTTTAGGGATGCCGATGCCTTGTGTCGCAAATGCATCATCTGCCAGAAAGCATCAGGGCAGTTGCAAAAACCAGCCTTTCCCTTGCAACCGGTTTCAGTTGATTCTCCTTTCCAGCAATGGGGCCTTGATATCATAGGTCCTGTTAACCCTCCGTCCTCGAAATAGCACAAGTATATTGTGACATCCACTGATTATTTTACTCGATGGTCTGAAGCTGCTGCGTTAAAAAATGTCAACACTAGTCAGGTAATCGCCTTTCTAAACTCAAATATAATCACTCGTTTCGGTATCCCTGACTGTCTAGTCTTCGACAATGCTTCATACTTTTCTTCTCTTGAGATGAGCGAGTTTGCTTTGGAAAAAGGAATCAAGATTAAGTATTTTGATAGTTACTACCCCCAGGGAAACGGATTAGCAGAATCAACAAACAAGAACTTGATCAAAATAATCAAGAGAACTGTGGTTGAAAATCACAAGAATTGGCACAATGTGCTGCTGAACGCATTGTGGGTTGATAGGGTAACACCCAAAGATGCTATAGGTAACTCCCCCTTTTTTCTCATCTATGGCAGAGAAGCAATTCTGCCACCTCACATTCTTCTTCCTTCGCTTCAATTGTCACAAAAAGTCCAAGAAGAAGATTGTCCCCCTTTAGAAAACTGAATTAACGCTTTGACGAAGTTGGAAGAAGTAAGAGCCTAGGCTAAGCGTAATTTAGATCAACATCAATAATTGATCAAAAATTGGTTCGATTCTAATTCTGCTTCTGATAGGAATTTTGAAGTAGGCGATCTCGTCTTAAAGTGGGACAAACCACACGAAGGAAAGGGTGAGCACACCAAATTTCAAAACTTATGGCTTGGACCTTTTTTGATTGCTGAAAAGTTGGGTCCTAGTTCCTTTCGATTGCAGAATCTTGAAGGGCAGCTTGACACATATCCGGTGAATGGACAAGCCCTGAAGAGATACTTTGCTTGATAACTACCCTTGTATATTATGTACATATTTCTTCTTTTCTCTTTTTCATTTTTTTTTTTTTTTTATTTTGATTTGAATTTATTAGTTTTTGTGTTTTTTGAAAAATACACATACTTGTACACTGAGCCATTCAAACAAAGACGATAGAAAAATTTCTTCGCTGAAATAACTTCTAGAAATTTTGTACAAACATCAATGATATATCTCTGAAATTGATATCTATGTCGGAAAATCTGTGTTTGAAATAAGTTTATTGATGTCAGTTTTGAGTGAAGTTTGTCATGGTCATCTATTATCTTTTTACGCTGTCCCTTTTCCATAAAGGAATAACACAAAATATGTCTCCCTGTCATAAGAAGTGTTTTGTAAATAAAACATATTTGGATCTAAATAGAGGACAGTCCTAAAAAATTATGATGAGGTCTGAAAAAATTATGTTGAAAAATCAAGACTTTCAGCATCACCCAGCTCAGCTATATATATGCAAAAGAAAAACAAAATAAAATTATTAATAAGAGTTGTGGGAAGTCCTTGTAGACCCGTCGGGATACTGAACAGGTCTGCTGGTAGTGGGTAAATGAAAGCATGGTGCCAAGGCAACTTCGCCGGTGTACTGAATAGGCCTACTGGCAGCGAAGCAATGTCGAGTATATGAAAATCTGCAAAAAATATAAGAAACCTCTTTAATGTCCTTTATTTTGATCTAGAACTTCTTGACAGGATACAGATATCAGAGTGGGTTAAATGGAAACCCTGTCGAGGCTATGGACGCCTACTAGCAGCAGTGGCCATGCCAACAGTATCGAAGATTTTATCTTTAATATCGTGACTTGTTGATCTTAAGACTGTTATCTGGTTTTCATCTTTTAAAACACTGCTGGAAAAAATGATTAATGATGATGTTGGTACAATTTTCTAGTTGTTATTTCTGAGTTGAAATTTTCTTGGTTGTCCTAATCTGAGTTTGTTGCCTTTACAGAGATAACTGCTTCTTCCAGTGTGTCGCGATTTTTGGCAGCCAATTCAATTTTTTCTACGATCCTATAATATGCCTACACCTATGTCTCACGAACATCAAGTTTTTCGTTGCATTTTTCAAATTGATGACATTTTCATTTCTTGCGACATTTACACATTTGTCTCCATTAAGTTTTCACGACTGTAAGCGTAAAAACTTCTCCTTTCGAGGTCACATTTCGATCACTATTTGAACTGTCATCATCTTTTTATCAATATTTTCTATGGCACTTACCTTTGGTTTATCGTTATGTGGCTGAAAAGACCTTCAAACTATGCTCATTGGACATTTTTATATTGATGACATAACTTGGTTTTATCGAAGACATTTAGCCTTTGGATTTGCATTTTATGACTTGCCTAATTCGTTGATTCTATGAAATGCATAGGGGTTATGATTTATTTTTTGCTTTTATTATGTAATGTGATCCTTATGTTAATCTTTTCATGACTTATTGGCTTGTCGACTATGTGATTTCCATTTGGCACTTTGATTAAAATTGTGATTATATGAATTATATACATTGGCGCATCTATGATTGTTGGTTTTGATTTATATATCAGATTGTTAAACATTATGGTATAACTGGCGCGTATTGGTATACACATTACATTTGATTGGTTGTACACATAAGCATGGTTGAACTATTGTTATGGAGAAAATAGCTTTGAAATTTGGCGGTTGTACTGGTGTAATGAATACTTTGCACGACAGTGAATAAATCCACCACCCTCGCATGCGCACATTAATTCTCTCCTCTTTGATCGTTCATTGTTGTTAGACCAAATGACTCTTCTCCTGTGCGTTGGTAAATTCGAACCAAACCCTTACCATGTGCTCGCACCATGGCCCCAGTCGTCTGAGCTGAACCCAATGGGAGCCAGGCTCTGTTGATGTTCGACAGTGCCCATAGTGACCTCGAGGAAAATGGGTGGCTTTCATTTGTACAAAAATTTGAGGGTTTTAACCTCTACGTAGCTCGACAATTCACTCTGACCTTTGATGGCTGTCGAGCCAAGGTCGGCGATATTCAATTGGAAATTGATGAATAGTTTCTCAGTTTGGCTACGGGTTTTCCTGCCACTCGACAATGATGGTCCAAGAATTGGAAAGTAGAGGAGGTCCCATGGACATTGCTCTTTCAGTCACGAAAAATCACCTCCTGTGATAAAGGTTTGCTAGTAACTATGCTCAAACAGCATTGGCACGATTTATTGATGATAATCAAACAGTTTGTCACCTGCGAAGGTTGGTACAGGTTTGTTTTCTTACACCACCTTCATTTGCTTATGGCTTTTATGGGTTATCAGCTCAATATGCCTTACTATTTGCATAGAATCCTGTTTAAAATGTCAAAGAAATACAAAAGGAACAAGGCTAATAGTAGCCTTTTTCATTATGGGCTGGTTAAGATGATTGTGGTCTACCATTTGAGTCTGTGCGGAGATTGTTGGAGCAGTTTCATGGCTCGCAACGGTTTTGAGGATTCGAACCCTCCACAGGTTGACAAACCTATCGTAAGCGAGGAAACGTTTGTACCCCTAGTACCCTACAACATCCTGCTACTTAAACCCTTACCCGACTCACCTATTGACCTACCCCACTCTGTGACTAAAGATGTCGACACTGTTAAGCCTGTGGGTAAAAATCCCAAAGTGAAACCCACTGTAAACGCCAAAGGCAAAAAGAATGCCCGTTTAATTTTGTGAATGGCAAGAAATAAGCCAAAACCCCCTGTCAATCCTGACCCTATCGTGTTGAGCGAGGACTCTGATTCAGAAGTGGAGCGTTTCCTAGCTGGTGAATATCCCTATTCACAAGGTTTGTGTGCTAAACCCTCGTATGACTTTGTGTCAAACCTACCCCCCTGCCTACAGAACGACCCTAACTACCTAGGCATTAAGCTGCCTTGTGAAGCCCCCGGTCATTTATCCAAACCCTCTCCTGCTCAGTCTAAATCTACAGTGCCACCCTGTGAGCAATGCAGCTCGTGGTTAGAGAGATATTATCTTGATGTGCCAATTCTACAGTCAAGAATTCACTCCTTGGAGGACCAGGTTGCCCTGCTTACCAGTCAAAAGGCTAAGTTACAAGCCACTAATAAAAAACAAAGGACGACAGGCTCCAACTTGTTTAAAAATGTGGAATCAGCTACAATGGTCGTGAATTCTAAATTGGCATAATTTGAGCAGCCTCACACAGGTACATTTCGAATCACTTGTTTATATAACGAATTTGAATTCTTTTTAAATAAGCTTCGTTCACAACGTTGATTGGCTCTATCACATTGTATGCACTCTGTCCATAGACTTGCGTTGATTAATGGAAGTTTGTTTTCCCAGTTTAGCTTCGATTGGATTTTCTTTGATTTGATTGATCCTGGTGTGGATTTAATTTGTTTGATTTAGTTAAAATCGATGCTCTGCTGTCAATTGAAGTCGTTTGAATCTATTCTAGATAGGATTCATTTCTCATATTTCAATTTTAAACACAATCACATTTTGATTTTATTTGGTTATAATGTATACGATATGATTGGCAACAGTTTTGATATGGTTAATTGTTGCGGTTTTATGTCTCATATGACCTTCGAGCAATAGGAATACAATTCTGATTATTTTCAATGTACAAATTCACCCAAAACATGAATAGGTTCAATTCATAATGGTTATACTCAGCCAGTTAATTCGCATTGGTTTGTTGTTAGTTCCACCACATTATCAGTCAGATTCATATTGCAATGAATATGCTGTTTGAATTTGATTCGTAGAATGAGTTTGACTATATCCAGATTCACGATCTATTTCCATATTAAACTCAGTTGTAATTTGTTTTGATTATTTGACCAGTTTGAAATTATAACTTCTGTTGATTCTATTAAGATTGTGATCACAATTAGTCGATCCTGTCTGTTGACTGTGCAAGGATCAATCAGAAATTTGATTGGGTCGATGTTGTTACTTATGATTTTGTTTACACATAATCGAAACAATTTTTCTATCTGTGTATTCAATTAAACGATGTGAATCTTTTGCTATTTCATTATAGCTATAACGAGTGGAAATTGGTTGTGTTGGATTAGATCATATCACATACGATATAACTCATTATCGATTTCATTTGGATATGAAACAGTCTTGTCACTGTTTGACCCGGTTTTATGGTAACAGAGAAACAGAGTATTCTTACCCCTGTTTTCGATTGAATCACTTTCGATTATGTTTAATGTTGAATGATAAAATCATTTGAATCTTGAGTGATTCGTTTTAAATGATCATTGGAAGAAAATTGGTTTTAATTATTTTAAAAGATTTGATTTGATTTCAATTCTGATCCTGTATGATATTTTAGACTAGCTACAGAATCAGATGATTCTGTAGCTAAGTCTGTAAGATTAGATTTTTATTGTTTTGCTAATAAAATACCTTTCTAATTGTTTATTATTGGTCTATTGTAGATGAATACGAAATTGCGGATTTGATGAGCAGTTAGAGGATATTTGAGATATTTTACTTGCATTTTGATTTCCTAGTTTAGTTGATTTTGGGAATATTTTCCTAGATTAAGTAAATAGTTTGATACTATCCACAGGGAGGTTTTACCCTGTGGAAAGACTTATAAATACCTATTATTTTGTAATAATATGATCCTCATTCGTGGGAGAACAAGGATATGGAATTTTAATACAGACTGAGGAAAAATTTGGTGTTTTGTTACAACTTTAGCTTCTCATGATATCAATATTTTGTTTCATGTTATGTATATCAATTTGTATTTGGTTAATGACTACTTTAGCTATCTTAATCTCTTGCAAATGATATAACTCAATCAATATAATCCATATCTGAATTCTTCCAAGTGTTTAAAAAACATAGCAATTGCTTGATTCAGTTTGTGAATGGCAGATTTCTCTTCTTCATAAGTTGAATTATTAAGTATAAGTTTTTGCATAACAGGTTTCCCTTATTGCAGAGATTTATAAATCATATAATTGTTATGATTTTTTATGTCTTGTTTGTCCTGTAAATAAACTTAAAGAGCAGTGCAACCTATCGTTTATGAGAAGCTCTTGGATCATCCGGTGCGAGTTTCCTTCCTCCGACCAGCTTTGAAGTCATCATACACAGGGCAAATTTGGAGCATTTCCAGGTCAGTCAGTCACTTGTTTATTTACTATTTTTATTAGTAGTTTAGATTAGATATAAGTTTAGTTAGATTTATAGGTAGAATTAGTATATTAGATTGTTTAGTTTCAGTAAGTTTTATTGCTTATTCATAAAATCATAAAATCAAAAATATACCTCTAGCTGTCTTAGGGCAGAAAAAAAAATGATTTTTACAGGTTTTATTCAAATCTGCAAGTTGTAGATAATGTATATTTGTGAATAATTTGTAATTCAATTAGTAATTAGATAGTTAATCGTTAGAGTTAGTGTAATAGTAATTAGTAGTTTGTATATAGAAATAGTAGATTAGTTAGTTTAGTTTGTTTTTAATTAATTTGTTTTACTTAGTTTTAGTTAGTTTAGTTTGTTTTATTTGTTTTAGTTTGATTAGTTAGTTTAGATTAGTTTCTTTTCTTTGGTTTTCTTAGGACCTCAGAATGGCCAACGGAGCCGTTAAACCCGTCAGGGTGGTTCACTCCAAACGGCTTGGGTTATTAGACAACCCCGAACCGGTTCCACTCTCTCAGTTGACGGATGGTCAATTTCGTTCGTCAACAAGTGCCAAAGTGGTCTATCCAGGTCCACCATTGGTTGATCCGATCCAATCATCGATCGATCCTAATCTCCTTCTAGAGGGTAAAATCAATACTGCCCATGTTTTTCTCTTTAATACAGACTCTATCGTGCCGGGGGGCATTCCTCCTTCTCTTGCGAAACCCCCTCCAAGTACTGAAGCCATCCTTTTTGATTGGGGTGTGTTAACTAGACCTCATCTTCCCTCTCACATTCCTTTCCAAATTACAGTACAGGTTCATGGTCGAGACGTTCCTCAAACGTTGATAGATGAAGGTGTGTCCGTTAGTATTTTTTCTTCTGTTGCTTGGTACGCTTTGGGTTGTCTGTAGCTTGCACCGATTACACAAAATCTGTTAGCTTTTAACAGAAGAACTAGTCAACCTTTAGGGATCATTCCTCAGTTTCCTATAACTTTGGGAGGGAAAACTGTCTTTATTGATGTCATGGTAGTCCGAGACCCCTTGGATTTCTCTCTACTCCTTGGGAGGGATTATGTCTATGCTATGAAAGCTCTTGTATCCACCCTTTTCCATGTGATATCTTTCCCTCATGATGGAAGAATTGTGACTATTGATCAACTTTCATTCATCGGCCCCGACTGGGTTACCTCCCTAAGTGGTTCTTATATGCAAACAGTATCAACCCTACCGCATGTCAATTATGTGGCGTTGTCTCCCATGACCTTAACTTCCAATGATTTGGATCCGGTAGTTGACATGGTGATCTCTTCTATAGGATTATTGGAGCCCGATCTCCTTACCCCTGTCACAACCCTCAACATGTGTTCCTTCCAGAGTGATTCTCTTCCAGCCATCAAATATCTTTTGGAAGCCATGACCGAGTTTTATCCATTGACATGGTACCCTTCCAGAACATTATTTTCTTGGAAGCCATGATCTGGACCCAACCATGAGCATAGTTTCTCTTCTCTATGGAAAGCTTGTTAAAAAATGAAATAAAGGATTTGAGCATAGTTTTCTTCTCTGTAGCAAGCTCGTTAAAAAATGAAACAAAAATCTGGGGATCGAACCTGGAACCTTGAGCATAGTTCTTTTCCTGTGTCAGGCTCGTTAAAAAATGAAACAATCACCTCTCTTGAACCTTCATTTCATCCACCTGTATCCTTTTTCTCCATCTAGCACAGAAATCAGTGACAACCTCAAAGTCGGTGAATGAATTGAATCTTGGGGAGTATGTCTCCAGCCTTTGATGATCATTCTGGATTCAAGTCACAAGCTTTCAAGCTGGGGGCAGAGTACCAAGCTTAGTCTTTGTTCTTTCTCGTGCTCGTAAATACATGAGAATGCATCCGGGTAGACTTTTATCTCTTTTTTGGACCCGCATGGACACACGAAAAAGGAACCCCCCTGGAGTCGTCTTTAAACTCTTTTTAGAATCTCTAAATATGAAAAGATTGTCAAGTGACCTTGCTTCCTTTCACACCCGTTAAAAGGTTTGAAAGGGTGTCTTTCGAGAGATAGTTTATCTCTTTTTTGGTCTTGTTAGACTACTTTACGAAAAAGGAACTGAGAGAGTTCTCTTTTGAGTGTTTTTCCAGACTCTATAATCCTGAAAAACCTTCGAGTTTTCTATCTTTGGACTCGTTAAAACACACATCGACAGGCCCATACGAGATCGAACCCTTACTTCTTCTAGTTCGATAAACAAAGGAAGAGGAACTTACCGAAGATGAGTTATATCGAGCATGTGTTATCCTCCTCGAGCTCATTAAATCAAAAAGAGGTACTCATCTATCTGGATGGGGTAAAAATTGAAAGAAGCAAGCCAAGCAGTCTCTTGAGAACATTACTAAGAAATTCTTAGAGTCGCCCTTGAACATGGCGCTTCGTCATTTCCACGCATTATAATCCATTGAACCTCTACACTGAGCCAATACTTTGAGTTCCTTTCACTCCTTTGGGTCAGGTTTTTGCTGTTGTGCCTCAGTGTTCAAGGGAAGTATCCACCTCTCGAGTCAGCCATCCCAAATATCTTGCCTCAAAACCCGTGTCAGTCCATGTCCATTTGATCCGCCAATACATCTCTATGTCTATTTCGTGTCGTTGATGGGGGATACATCAAGGCCCTCCTTCGACGAGCTTATTCCTGTCGACTTCAGCACATTATCTGGGAATTAGGCTTAGAAACTAGTTAGTACTTTGGGACATGCATGCCTCAATGGCAAGGCTCCTCACATTCGACAGTAGGTTTACATCATTGACCTCTGATCAGATGATTCCACAGATGTTTGACTCCATCTCATCCATTCACATTCGTTGGAATGTACTAGGGTACCTTGGGAATCATTGACATTAATGGTGATCTCCCTCGCACTTGTTAACGATTCACACCATTGACCGGTAATCAAGTGGCTTCTTCCATGTTTGACATCAAGACATCTATTCGCATGGTTAGAATCGTACAACATTGGGATCGGTAAGAAGACCCTGGGTTGAGTAATCACTTTGATATATACTTTGCCTAGGTTGCGAAGGAGTTTCTCTTGGACGAATGATGCATACACTGTTACATAGATCCACTTTGTATTGGTCATGGATATGTCTTGTCACCTCATAGATCCACTGTGTATTCTTCGTGGCTACGATTAGTTTAGGTCATGAGAGTATAGATCCACAATGTATTTTCAGTGGCTATACCTTTTTTATCAATACAATTATGGATCTGCAGTGTATTTTATGGTGGCCATATCTTGCAAGTATTGATCACCCAAGCATAGGTATGCCTGCCTTGGGTTTGAAACATGTCATAATATTTGTTGGATGTTTATGTGCAGCTTCTGTCAGGTTCTCTGCGTCTATACCCTTGCTTGAAAGTCTACAAAGCATTTCAGTTATCAGTTCCTGTCTTCTAACTTCATACTTTGGGGGGCAATCTGTTACACATCAAAAATACTTACTTTGATAATGTCGCAAGTGTCGTCATTACAAAGGTCACAAGTGTCATATTTTTCTCACAAAGTCGCAAGTGTCACATGTTTCTCACAAGTGTCGCAAGTGTCAAAGAAAGCATGCTACCATGATGCCTATGTCGTGCCTATAATGACATGAGAAGGACACTTGAAACACCTCAAACATTTGATTTGGAAGAGGAGAAATTAGTCAGCGGGCTTACAAACCTTTTTCCATCTGAAAGCACCTCAAAATTTGAGCTTTTGAAGGAGAGCGCTCCCCTATACCTCTTCTGGGAGTGTCGGCGCTCCCCTATACCTCTTCTGGGAGCATCGGTGCTCCCCCTTACACTGTCTGGGAGCGTTATAAATCTCCTCTGTCCCTTTTGAGGGAGCGCTATGGATTTTGAAAGCGTTGGCGCCCCCCTAAAGCCTAATAGGGAGTGCTACAACACACTAATGGTCCTTTTGAGGGAGCGCTACCTATTTTGGGCAGTTGTTAAGTTGTTGAGATGAATGGGGAAAGGATCCTTTCATTCTTGGAAGGAAGTTGGATTTGAATCCCTAGTCCAGCCATGATCTTAGGGAAGATCCTCAACTGAAGGAGGCAAATCCTCAACTTCCCCAAGGATATCTCAAGTGGTTAAATCCTCTTCAAGGCTATATGAGAAAGATTTCTAATGTTGAAAGAGGACTGGAAAGAGAGAATCACACCAAACTTATGATCTCATAAGTGGTGTTGGAATAGAGATATTTTGGAAGCAAGAGACCTATGATCTCATAGGGAGAAATTGGTGAAGCTATCATCATTTGGATCGTGGATCTTTTGAGCAAGGGGTAGACAAGGAGGGCTTGGCAGAGCTGCTGCAATCAATCCATGGTTGTAAGCAATGTTTTTTCCTCATTAATATAATTTGCTTGGCCTGTTTCTTTCTAATTCATGTTCAATCTCACATGAATTTGTCTCTTTAGTAGATACACCTATTTCAGACTAATCTTGATAGAGTAGGAAGTAGTCGTACTTTGTTTGTCTATAGGGCTTATCGAAGAGCGAAAGATTGGAGCTCAACTCGGATCGTCCAGGGACAAATGTCGATAAAAAGGTACTTATGTTCTCCTTCCTCCTCATGAATTAGTTTGTATAGATCTGAAAGGAAGTCAGTGTCCACATTAAGCACTTTCTGTCTTAGAGTTAAGAGTCTAGCTCTTTGAGGCGATCTACCTGTCTGCAAGGAGATTTTCCTACAACAGAAACTGGCGACTCCATTAGGACAAACGTCAATTAAAGCATCAATTAAAAGGAGTTCGATTCGGAGCATGCAGGGACAAACATCGATTAAAAGGTACCTCTATCATCCTTCCTTCTCATGTATTAGTTTGTGTAGATCTGAAAGGAAGTTAGTTTCCATGTTAAGCACTTTCTGTCTTAGAGTTAGGGTATAGCTCTTTGTGGCAATCTACCTGTCTGCAGGGAGATTTTCCTACAACACTACCATTAGCCATTGATAAGGTCATGAGGTAAAGTATAATTAATTCATGAATTTTTTTGGTTTACTGAGCTAGGAGATTAAATGTTTCATGTATTAATGCTTCAATTTTCCATGTATAATCTTTGACCTCTAGATAAATCCATCCTTCCTGTACCAGCTCAGCTATCTGGTACTTGTCCACTAGACTGCCACTGTCTGAATCCGGTACCAAGTGCATCCGGTACTAAATCTCACCTGTCACGATCCAGTACCAACGGTCATGGACTGTCATGATCAAGTACCACCATTTGTGCACTGTTTGGATCTGGTACCATCTACTTGTCATGATCTGGTACCAATTCAAGAAGCCGAATGTACCAAGTTTAGCTCCAGATCATGCCCAAGACAACTGTTGAGTGTTTATTGAATGATAAATGTTTTAGAAAAGCTATGTTAGGATATTTTTTTTTTGCTTCATCCTCATGCAATTCATGTCATGAGGATGAAGCTTAAAATATGTAACCGAATAATTAAATTTAACAATTGACTAATTTGCAAACGATTTCACCTCCTTGTGTTTCATGACTAAGACTGTTTAAATAGTCATGGCAAGGATGGTGGAAGGAGTAGAGAGTTAGCATAATATATATGTGAAGCAGCGTTATATATTGTAGAACATATTCTTGGTGAATATTAATAGAAGGATGTCATTTATCTCTATGCCTTGATCGTCTATGATTGAATGTGAGCTGAGTTGTTAGCATAGTTTGATTCTATGTTTTGAAGTTTGAGTGAGAGTAATGTGTGGGTTGAAAACAAGTTTACTGTAGACTCTAGTCGCTGACCTATTGAAGCGGCAAGGGCCCACCACCCAACAAAGGTCAGAACCTTCGTAGATTAGTATTATCATTTGCTTTCAATAGTTTGAATGTTAGATTAGCTGAAGCTTTAATTCCTTCAGATGATAACAGTACAGTTTAGACTAGAATTTTAAGTATATGATCTTTTAGAGAGCTTTACTCACTCTATTTTTCATATGCTATGTTTTTATGAATTTGATTTTGTTTCATAGACATGAATGTTGGCAACAGTAGTCAAACATATTTTATTACAACAACACATTGTGAACCACAACATACTCAGTATATTGACTATTGAACTACCCATGTTATGTCTTGATGATTGATGTGTGGTTTCCCTTTCAGAAGTGTGGTTGCATAGTTAATTCTCTAGGTTAGATAGAAGATTTGATCTATCAGAGGAACTCCATCTCATACTTGCATGTGCCATAATGGAGTAGATAGCCTCTCTGTGAAAAACAACCAAAGTGCATTTCGGTTTGCTAGTTTGTTTTGTTTCCAACATACATAATCTAGAATAGTTCTATACTCATGACACTAGAATTACCTTTCTTACTGGTGTCTTGTAACTCTGTTGATTATGAATCTCGGATTGATAATTAATGAGTTCATTATACTAAACATATAAGCAGCACAACATTTTGGCGTCATTGTCGGGGAGTTGCAAACGGTAGGAAGTAATTTTTAGCTTAGATTGTTTGCATAAATTTTGAATGCTTTTAAAGGTTTCTTGAGGGAGGAAGGTAAAATGTTTAATACATGAGTGAAGAGCCACACGACCACTAGAGTGGGGTTCTCCGAAGCCAGGTTGCCTTCTTACCTTCTAGATAGAATTAGGATTTCAATTCAGTTAAGAATCAAATTTTCATTTTATGCATAGATATAGAGATAACAAAGGTAGATTTGTAATCTCTAAAGATTAAAAAACAACTCCCCCCCCCACTAATCCAACTGACACTGGTGCAGGAAAAATTTCACCAGGAGAAAATTCAAGGGGAGCCAGCGAGGCTCTAGAAGGAGAACTTAAAATGGAAGAATCAGTGTTGGGGCAGGCAGAACGTGAATCCGTTGAACATTTAGGAGACACAGAAAATCCAGTTTTTGAACCATCTATCAGTAGAATGGCAAAAGAAGAAGGAAATGCAACCACAAAGATAGAGAATTTTAGGTTTCCAATTTTGGATATTTCCAGAAACATTAGCATGAAAAATATCCCACTATCATCATTACCCACTTTCAGAGGTATGTCAACTGAAGATCTAGATTTATTTTTATTCAAGTTTGACATATTATGTAGAAGCTATAACTACTCAAACGATGCCCAAAAACTTAAGCTCTTTCCTGCTACAATGAAAGATTCAGCCTTAATATGGTCCATGAGCTTAGGAGAAAATACAATCCTCTCTTGGGATCAGATGAAAGACACATTTTTATGGAAATACCAAGACTATTGTAAGGATAATGCTAAAAATGACATTTTTAAAATGCAGAAAATAGAGGATGAAAGCCCTGAAGACTACTTAGAAAGGTTCTTCTACAACTATCAGAAATCAAAACTATTCACCAAAGACCCAGTTGTAGTAAAAGTTGTATTCCTGAAAGGTATTAAAGATGACTGCATAGAAGTTTTAAACTTGTTGAGTTCAAGAGATTTACACCAAAAGCCTTTTGCAGAGATTGCATATTACTGTAGAAAATACTCAAGAGGACAAACTAAAACAGGCGAAGGACCAAGAGATCCTTTTAGCAGAAATACAAAACAAAGCTCAGGGACTGTCACCAAAACTGAGTTAGGAAACTTTTTAGAGAACTTTAAAATAGACATATTGAGAACAATCAGTAACCAGTTAGATAATCTAAAACTGAAAAAGAAACAAGAATAAGAGGATGCTTTAGCATTATTTTGTCATAGATGTCAAAAGAAGCATAGTGAGAAAGAATGCCCATTAAATGTCATAGCAATTTGTGGCCTATGTACACTAGAACACCCCACATCTGAGTGTCTAACTTTTCTTGAGCTACAAGTAATGTATAGGGGAGGAGGAGTCTCACAAGAACAACCATACCCTTCCAGAAGACCTTGGAGAGCCCAAAACCCCAATAAATTTTATGACCCTAATGAACAATATCAACAACAACAATGGGGTCCTTCTCCAATGACCTGTCCACAATGGACACCTCAGCAAGCTCAAAATCAACCTTGGTAACAAGGTTGAAGGGGACCTGTATATGGAAATCGCTCTTATCCTACATATCCACAGTACCCTGCAAACATTTCCCAATTACTACCTAGATTCAACCCACCACAGATGCAAGCTTTACTCCCACCTCCTATACAACAACAATTTACAACCCCCTTGAACCCTAACCAGTAGCAGCAACCACCTATAAATGCCAATCAATAGAAAAACCAAGCTTCCCACAACCCTCTGAAGCCAACAACAATCCTTTCCTAGCTAATCCCTAACCCCAATAATAGAACCACCCACCTAGTGAAAAATACAAAAGTTCAAACCTTTCCCACCTATGAAATTCAACTACGATCCGGGAAAGTTGTAAACCAGTCAAATCCTGCAGTAATAATTTAGGAAGAAAATGATAACCATTCTGAGGAAGAAAACACTCAAACCACCCCTACAGAAGAGGATATCTCCCCTCCTATTCCAATCACTTCTCAGTCTATACAAGTACCCCAACAAGTTAATCTCCCACCCTACCCCGAAAGACTATTAGTGAAGAAACCTGGCCCACCCTTGTACAGAGATATAGAAGATGAATTACGAAATGTATGTATAAAAATACCTCTGCTGAAATCCATTAAGGATATCCCCATATACGCCAAAATCATAAGGGATATTTGCATCAAGAAACAGGGAAGGAAGAAGAAGGAACCTCCCCTTGTTCATGTGGTGGGACAATTATCTGAATTTATTTCTGAAATGCCATACAAATATAATGACCCTGGAAACCCAGTAGTCATTGTTGAAATTTATGGTATTTCTCTACCAAACACACTCATTGATTTGGGTGCAGCAATTAATGTAATTCCTTTTGACACTATGAAAAAGCTCCAAATCAACCAGTTAATACCAACCCAAACCATGCTAGAGTTGGAAGATAAGTCAGTCATTAGCCCTGCAGGAAGTCTAGATGATGTCACAATCACTCTAGCTTCCTGGGAATATCCAGTAGACTTTTTAGTCATATATTCTAAATCATCCTCCAAACCATGACACCCTGTGGTTCTTGGCCACCCTTGTCTGGCCACAGAAGATGCCTTTATCAGTTGTCGGTCTAGTGAGATGACTATATCCAATGGCACACATAGCCAAAAACTTTTTCTCTTCCCTTCTGCCCAACCGGCACAGGATATACTTGTTTGGTTAGAAAACCCTTATGGAGAGGAATATTGCATCAGACCCCTGTTAACACATGAAAAAGTAAGAGGAATGCAATAACAATCGGATGAACAAGTCTTAAGTTTATTTTTAGTTGACACAAATTGCATTGAATACCTAAGGTCTTTTGCAAAATTGTCACATATTTTTAGTTTTGAATTTCAACAAACTTGGCACGCTGATATCACTCAATTATATACTTTATCACCAGCTTCCTCACAGAAGGAAGAAACTACTAAACTTGTTGAGATTATCCCAGGAAAACCTTTGTATATCAACTCTATTTTGGAACCAGAACAAAAGACGCAAGTAATTGAAATGCTCCAAAGACAATTTAATGCCTTTGTTGGATTACTGAGAGGGGGGGTGAATCAGTAATAGAGCAATGGGATCCCTTTTAACCATATAATCCAAGTGATTTATCAATGAAGCATTGTTATCCAATAACTGCAGAGTAAATAAGCAATGAACAAATGAACAATCATATACATACACAGTACACCAGTGTTTTATGTGGAAACCCAAATCGGGAAAAAACCACGGAATGCTTTTTCTTATATGTCTTGAAGAATTACATTCATTGGAAGCACCAACTTCCTTTGTTTTCTAGTTGCAACTGGAAGGAGGCTCCAACCCCCTAGTTTCTCAGGCTACAACCCCTAATGTTCTCCGGATACAACCGGAAGGTGGCTATAACCACCTGTCCTTGCCCCGTCCTGCCACCTTGAAGTAGAAGTAGAATGATGGAACCACTGTCACACTATCACTGTGAGATATATCATTGTAAACCTGTACCAATAAATCTGAACCATGCATCAACCATGCATCAACCTGTAATCAACCTGTACCATAAACAAGTGCATCAACCATGCACCAACTTGTAATCAACCTATACCATAAACAAGTGCATCAACCATGCACCAACCTGTAATCAACCTGTACCATAAACAAGTGCATCAACCATACACCAACTTGTAATCAACCTATACCATGAACAAGTGCATCCAACCATGTACCAAGTATGTACCAATCATGTGTCAATTTCTCATCAACTATGACTCGTCAATATGTACCAACATCATCAACTATACACTTCATGTATGTGCCAACTCATCAACTATTGTCTCAACCATGTACTCAACATGTACCTCAAACAAAATCCCTCATCAATTTCATCATCAAAATCTAATTTGTAGCTCTGTAATAGACCTGGTGTTTCTGATCACATTTCTACAAACCTTCATTAACTTTAGCAGCAAGAAACTAGCATTTTCATCAAACTTTTCTTTAGTCTCACATGCCTAGTTTTGGATTAGTCAACAACCCTAACTTGAAGTAATCATAACTTTGAACTTGTAATGTATAAATATATAAAACTGATATAAAATTTTCTTCAGTGTTTTTTTTGCAATTCCTCCAAGTGGCACTACTTGGAACCTCTCAAAAAAGGAGTTATAGCAAAAATGGTATACCTTGCTGAATTCTGGCTTATTCTAGAGAGAGACATTGTAGAGAGTGCCCCACACAAAATATTTGCTGAAATGATATGAAAATATTACACAGAATACTAAAGACTATACCCTAACCAACACATTTGGTCTCACTGAATTTGTATCTATTATGAATAAGTTATGACATTTTTACCTAAAACACCTGATTTTGACTAGTTTCAGGACTGGCCACAAACCCTATTTTCCACAGAGTTTAACTCCCAAAATACAACGACCCACAAGCTGAATTTTGAACCACAGATACTTTGATATGTTATCTCACTTTCACAGAAATTTCAGGATCTGAATCATTATAGAAAAAAGTTATAGAGAAAATGGTAAGATGACCTGAAAATAACATACCTTAGAAAGCACCATCAAAAGAATTTATCCTTCCTTGCATTTCGGCCTTCTTTTCTTCACTTTCCTCAGAATTTCGGCTTAGATATAATTTATAAACCTAAGACACCTATAGATATTCAATATGCTCAAGTGTGATTCAAATGAGAGAGCCTTTCCTCTTATTTATACTCTCCAAGTAGCTTCCTTAAAAACATATTCTAGGGCACTTGGCCCCACTTTCCTTATTTTAGGGTTGGGTCCACTTCTAATTTCTCCATTAAAATTATTATTGAAATAATTTATTTTGTATTAACTTTGAATTATAATACACTCATCACTTCACTTTATTATTTACCTTTTAACCACTTTGATTACTTTGACCTTTTGGGGCTTCTAGATGACATATGAGGGTCCTCCAACTTCGTAAGGCCATAACTCTCAAACCGTGAGGAGTT
>ML796900.1:309618-320301 GCA_009831015.1 Picea engelmannii | reverse complement strand
TAAAGGTAGAATGGAAAGGGGGGTCCGGAATCGAACCTCAGCCATAGACTTGGGTGGGTGGACTCTGATCGTCCAGATCTACTCGCTACTTATCCTAAAGCATAACCACATCCTAGCCTAAATTACCATCTTGTTTCCGCATCTAATGGTCATTATAGACCCTGAGATTCCCCGACGGAATCTCTTCCGTTCATCGGGGTTTGGTCTCCAAACTCCTGACGTGCTCTAATTCCCGCTAGCCCTCCAGGATAAGCTCTCAGTCCACATGACATCTATCTCATAAGACCGTAGCCTTGTACCCCATCGGGGTTTTGGACTTTTCCGATGTCCTGATTCCTTTGACCTCGGGAATGCCGATTCCTCGATTTTTCGACTCTCGTCAGATCTTCGACACCTGTCCCTCTGAATGGATGGCTCGGATTATGTCGGGGGTTTTCACCTGGGACTTCCCCATCCTCTTGTCCCTGGAAATGCTGATTTCCTGATGCGCCAAACGTCGATGGCTCTTGATCTCCACCACGTGTCCTCTGCCAACGGATGGTCCTGATCTTGTCAGGATATCGCGAATCGCGATTCCAACAGGTAAGAGTTTCACACCTTCAAAAACTCCGATTCTCCAATCCCCGACTCCTTGGGATCTTCTGACACGTGTCCCTACTGATGGATAGTTCTGAGCTTATCGAGATTTCACGGATCATGAATCTTGATGCCACGATCTCTTCACTCTTGAAATCCCCGATGAGTTAAATCCCGACTCCGGTCCTGATGTGTGACGTGTGTCCTACCAAGATCAACGGCCAGGATCCTTTCATGGGATTTCATGACCTTCAAGGTCTCGATTCTCTTGACCATCAAATCCCGATGACTCTGATATCCCGATGACTCTTCTGGGACTCCTCGTCTGCATACTAGGACTTAAACCCTGCGCAACTTTCTCAAGATCTAACGGCTGACGGGATTTCACAATCTTCTTCTGTGAATCCTGACCGTCAACTCCTCCTCCTAACCACGAGGACTTACCCTCCATGTAACTTCCACAGATCCGATGGTAGGCGGGATCTCTGCTCAGATCTAACGGTTTTGATGCCACTCTGTGCACTCTTCCACAATGTTATGGATGGGGAAATCAGCGGTCCAGATGTTCTCAGTGAACATAGGGACCTACGGTCCCTAGACTCTTCCCTACCCATGAAGACATAGGAAAATTAGGTGGTAAGGCCTTTAACGTCCTACCTTCTCCTGCTAATCTAACGGTCGTGGGGACGTTGTGGATTCCCTGACGAATCCTCATCTGTCGATTCGATATTCCTCCCTTAAGCTACCATCTCAGGTTTTTTAAGAGGTCAGTTCATCCTCGCACAAGGTTATTAAGACTTGCACCTTCAAGTTCCTATTCCAGGTCCTGGGTAAACCTTTCCAAGGAGGAAATATCTGTGAAGAGATCTATTCCAGGGAATTCCTGGAAACAGACAAAGGAAAGCAAACTCCCAAGGATGGGCTGGAAGTCTGACGGGGTTCGGCTTATGCATAATTAAATCTATTCATCAACATAAGCCATGCAGGGTTTATAAGCATATATCTATTATTTCTTATCAAAACACTGCACATGCATTCTTACACTGAAATCATTCACAATATCACAGTTCTATGAGCATATATGTATACATGTCAGTCTATAAATTTCAAGATGCAGTACATATAAAACACTTATCAGAGATAACACCAGAAGTGGGTGCAACTACTGATAGGGGTGCTTGGTTCCACCCAACCGTAGGCTCAGTGACTCCCAAAGGATTTACCACTAGCCACCCCCGAGCTGAGACCACGATGCTCTGAGACTGTGTCTCTCTATCTTCCAGTGACCAGGACCGAAGGTTGTAATCCTTCCTCTCTACTATCACCCACTCTGCATAATGCCAAAGTTCCCCTCGCGTCTGCCCTCTCAATCGCCTCTGCCATATGCCTTATCCTCTCACGAGGTTGCATGTGGCGCAATTTCCCTCACACTGATCAGGCCTGACGGCTCTATGGATGGGCGGTTCACCATCCCATCCCTCATCAAGCCATCCACCTACCAGTCTGCGAGCCATTAATTTTCAGGGCCAGCGAGCCGCTTTTGGTTCTCCGGGCCAGTGGAGTCCAAATACGGTATTAAATTCTTGGTGGAAGTTAACGCCACCTTTTCAAGTGCCTTCCACTACCATCGTGGTCTCTTTTTCTGCACATCCCCTCATCAGTAGTCCTGCAATAAATTCAGAATGTTATTCACATTCATTGACTTCTTCCTCAAGGTCTATTTACATCACATATTCACATGTATGAGTTTGCCATAGTTCTTGGCCAGTCCATTTATATTTACAAGTTGGGGAAAACAGGGTGTTGCAATTCCCTCCCCCTTAAAAGGAACATTGTCCTCGATGTTCTTATCTACTAACATGAATTGCATTTACATAAGTAAACAAAATCGGATATTCCTGTCTCATGGCATCTTCCATCTCCCATGTAGCCTCATCTGGGCCAAAATGTCTCCACTGCACCTTGACCTGTGCAATGGTTCTGTTCCGGAGCTGGGTTTCCTTTCTGTCCAATATGCATTGGGGTTCTGGTAGAAATTCTCCCTCCGGTTCCACCTGGATCACAGACCAGTCAATTATATGATTAGCATCATGTACATATTTCTTTAATAATTAAACATGGAAAACATTATGTGCTTTTACTGTGGGAGGAAGTGCTAGCCGATAGGCTACAGGTCCCACTCTATATAGGACCTCAAAGGGTCCACAATACCGAGGTGCCAATTTGGCACAAGCTCCCATTTTCAGGGAACTCCTTCTGGGCTTAATTCTGAGATATACATGATCTCCTATTTGGAACTCTCTTGGAGTTCTCTTTTGATCAGCATAACTTTTCTGTCTGTTCTGAGCGACCTTCAGATTTTGTTTTATCTGAGTCACTTGTTGTTCCATTTCTTTCAATATATCGGGTCAATAGAAATCCTATTTACAGGATTACTCTAGCTGACTGGAGTATTACATTGTCTACCATAGAGGACCTCGAACAGACTCATCTTTAAGGACGCTTGATAGCCATTGTTGTAGGCAAATTCTACCAACGGCAGGTAGTCTTCCCATTTCCTGGGCTGATGCATCACATGCATCCTTAACATATCTTCTAATATCTGATTTACTCTTTCTGTCTGTCCATCGGTTTGAGGGTGATAGGTGGTACTAAACAACAATTTGGTCTCTAAACCCATCATCAGTGATTTCCAGAACTTGGAAGTGAATTTTGTGTCTCTGTCAGATATTATCTCTTTCGGCATACCGTGCAGTCTGAATACCTCTTTCATGAATACCTGGGTGATATCTATCACCTTGCAGGTCGATTTGATGGGGATGAAATGAGAATACTTTCTCAGTTTATCCACCACTACCATAATGGCATCATTCTGTTTGTTTGAAGTTGGTAATCCAGTGATAAAATACATGGAGATGGTTTCCCATTTCCATTCTGGGATGGGTAAAGGGTGTAGTAATCCTGCTGGGTGTCGATGTTCTGCTTTAACCTGTTGAAATTCTATGCATTGGGCTAGATATTTGGCTATGTCCTTCTTCAATCCAGGCCAATAAAATTGTTTTTGGGTGGCAATGATCATTTTCTGGTATCCTGGGTGACCAGTGTAGGGTCTTTTATGTAGTTCATTCATGATGAACCTCTTCAAGTCGTCACAATTGGGAATGTACAGTCTATCTCTGTAGGTGAGAAGACCTCCTTCGGTTGTCTGATAGCCTTCATATTTTGCTCCAGCGGGTTCTTGCTATAGGTACAGGGTCACATTTCGGACGAAGGGATCTGTTTCTTGTGCCTCTTTGACTCTGTTCTTGACATCTGTCTCACAGGTACTCACCACTGCCAGGTGAATTGTTCTCATACTTCTGCTGAGGGCATTGGCCACCCTATTCTCCTTCCCTTTGATGTGTTTGATTTCGAAATCAAAATCGCTAAGGAGGGCCATCCATCTTGCTTGTCTAGAATTAAGCTTGGGTTGATCAAACAAATACCGTAATCCACATTGATCTGTCATAAGCACAAATTTCCTTCCCAGGAGGTAATGCCTCCACATTTTTAAGGCATGCACTATGGCAGCCAATTCTAAATCATGAGTCACATAGTTGACCTCATGTTCATTCAATTTTCGGGATTCATAGCAGATCACCTTTCCTTCCTGCATAAGGACTCCTCTGAGCCCTTCTCTACAGGCATCTGTGCACACAAGGAAGTCAGCTTATGGGTCAACAATTTTCAACACGGGTGCATGGGTTAGTAAATGTTTCAAGGTTTGAAATCTTTCTTCACATTGTTGTGTCCACAAAAATTTTGTTCCCTTCTTCTGGAGGGCAGTGATTAGACAACCAATCTTGGAGAAATCTTTTATGAATCTTCTATAGTATCTCGCCAATCCCATAAAGGATTTGATGTCTCAGACATCCTTTGGGGTAAGCCATTCCATGATAGACCTGATCTTATCAGGATCTACTGCCACCCCTTCCTTGGATAGAACATGTCCCAAGTAGTGTATTTGCTTCTGGAAGAAGTCACACTTGTTGAATTTAGCATAGAGCTGATGCTCTCTTAGTACTTGCAGCACAAGTCTAAGATGCTCTTCATGTTCTCCTCTATTCTTAGAGTAGATTAAGATATCATCAATAAAAACTAGTACAAATTTATCTAGAAATTTACTGAGTACATTTTTCATTAAGCACATGAAAGTAGCAGGGGCATTAGTTAACCCAAATGGTACTACCACAAATTCATAATGACCATACCATGTTCGGAAAGCGGTCTTATGGATGTCTTCACCCTTGATCCGGACTTGATGGTATCCTGAACTCAAGTCAATCTTTGAGAAAATAGACGCACCTCCCAACTGATCGAATAGATCATCGATCCTGGGCAAGGGGTATTTGTTCTTTATGGTTACTTTATTAAGTTGTCTGTAGTCTATACACAATCTAAGGGCGCCATCTTTCTTTTTCACAAACAGGACCAGTGCTCCCCATGGGGACATGCTGGGTCGAATATAACCCTTATCCATCATTTCTTTCAATTGTAACTTGAGTTCTACTAACTCAGGTGTGCTCATTCGGTAGGGTGTTCTAGACACCGGCACCGCTCCTGGTGCAAGTTCTATTGAGAAGTCAATGTCTCTTCTTGGAGGTAGACCCGACATTTCCTCTGGAAACACATCTCGGTATTTTCTCAGGACAGGGTGATCATTATGGCTTGGGTATGCACCTTCGGTTGTTTTCAACACCTGTATTGCATATAGGGGACATCCCTTTCGACAATACTTCCTCATTTGCAGGGCTGATATTTGTCTCACCAAGACCGGTTTTCGGATCCCTTGAAGGGTTATCCTTTTTCCTTCTTCGTTCACACACTCTAAGGTTTTATAGTAACAATCCAGTTTGGCTTTATGAGTGGCCAGCCAATCCATACCAATCAACAAATCGTATGATCCCAGGGGTAATACGTTAAGGGTTACTTGGGTGGGGAATTCACCCAACATGAATTGACAAGTTGGTATGACCTCTACTACCTTTCTTTTGGTGCCAGTGGCTAACTGTACCAACCATGGTTTAGTTCACTTATGTGGCTGTAGTTTACACTTATCAATAGCTCTAGGGGCTATATAACTCAAATTTGAACCAGGTTCAATCAAAACAGACACTAGGTGGTTGAAAATCATACCTTCTATTCCCACCACTGAAGCTTGGTGGTCAGCTTGGTTATTATCCAAGGCTGCATATATCTGTGGCACACTCCTTGCCACATCATTGACTGTGGTAGCTTCCTGCATGTTATAAACTTTCTGACTATTCTGTTGTCGGAGTGGACGGTCTCTCCGGAGATGATATCCTCTGCAATCCCAGCATTCCAAAGGTTTTCTCTTTGGGTTATCAGTCTTTACTGGTATAGGTCCAGAAGTTTTATTTCCGTCTGCCAAGGGAAAGTTCTGCTGGAGTACACTCCAGGTTGGAAAGTTCATTCTATGGTTCTTCTTGTAGTTTTTAAATCCCGAGGATTTGCTCCCCTTTTTCTGAAATTTTGAACCATTCTTCTGTTTCCAGTCTCCATGAGACTCTGCCCGATGTCCATATTGTTCATGACAATATGTTGCCTTTCGTATATTGTCTTCTAGGGTCTTTGGCTCGTCAAATTCAATTCGGTTCCGGTATTCCTTGGGTATCCCACTGATGAAGCGTTGTGCCTTCGCCTTCTCTGCCTTGATGTAGGGTACATATCTCAGTAAGTCAAGGAATTTGTTGACATACTCCTCCATAGTAAGTTGCCCCAGTTTGAGTTCATAGAACTCTTTAGCTTTCTCGTCGAAATACCTTTCTAACAAATACTTCTTCCGGAAGTACTCGAACCATTTCCAAGACAGGTCCTCCTCGTGGACCCCTTTCATATTCTTAAGGTCTTCCCACTAGATGGAAGCCTTTCCATTCAGATTGAAAGTGGCCACTCGTGCCTTCAAGTTTTCTGAGATATCATGGACTCTGAAATATTTCTTCAGTCTAAGTAGCCAAGCCTCAGCCTCCTTTCCCTTCTTTATCTCGCCATCGAAGGAGGGAGGTTTGGCCTTCCTGAATTCTTCAAATTTATGACTCTTAGAAGTCTTTTGCTTCTTCTGTTTTCTGCGAGAATAGGAACTGGTCCTACTGCTAGAAGAACCTTCTGAATCACCAGCTTCCTTCTCAGTAGAATTATCTGGTACTGGTCCTTTACCTCTGGGGTGGACCTTTCTGGATGTGCTTCTCTTAGTGTGGCCACTGACACGACCACAATTCTGCATCTCCGGTTCATGCTACATTTGTCACTGTAGGTTGGAAAAGCTCTGCAGTAAAACTGCATTAATTTCGGTTTTCTTTTCTTTTTCTTTCATCATCCTTTCATTATCGGCCTTGCAGCTTTGCAATTCGACCATGAGACTCCTCACAGTATCAGCTAGGTCTGGAGGGGTTCCTATTACTCTTCTTTTGTCTGACTCTTCATCTCTGTTGTGGGAGCCTTCTCCCACCTCTTGGTGAGTCACCATTTTCTGCGTTTGTGGATTCCCGCAGTTGATCGTCCGCTTGAGTGAAAAGACAAACGCTGACGATTATTCAAGAGTTAATTCATTTATATATATATATATATTTTTTATAAATGGCACATAAATTCATAACTCTTTCACATGCACACACAGTCAGGTTTTCACTTTCCAGGTCCTTAATCCTGGGTGAGATAGTTAAATTAGGGGATTACTCCTCATAGGAGTGTTTTGAATGAAGTTTATGCACGACTGGTGCATGAGCCCAATCAGGCCGAGTGTTGTAACCATGCTCTAATACCAATTTGTAACACACCCGCTGCCTAAATAAAAAAAAAAATCGGTCCTCTGTCGGACTCGAACTCCTAAATATCTGAGGAGGCCTAGCATAAGCTGGCTCTATCTCTTTTCTTCTCTGTTCTCACGTGATCGCGGGTCAGGATCATGGTCCAGTTTGGACGCAGTGTCTACTTGTGTTTTGTGCTTCGGTACTATAGAAATGCCCACACATTAGACTCTACAACCACTGAATCTCCGACAGGGCTATCGAGCGTCCCACAGGGAGGAATGCCCATGGGGTCAGCGAATGGCCAATAGGAATAAACCTCCACACAAGTAGAGAATATCCAAAGAGAACAAGCCCCGTCACGCGATTAGGTGTAGTACATGTGGAAAGAGGGAAACGCGACACGGTGGTCATATTAATAGGGAGGGGTCCCACTTCACACGCCACACTATTCCGAACCCCCCCCCTCTTAAAGGCAGAATGGCAAGGGGGGTTTGGAATCCACTTGAGCGTCGTTGATCGCGATGAAATAATCTCAACCGTTCAAGAGTTGCATGACCAATTCCGGACCCCCCCCCATTAAAGGTAGAATGGCAAGGGGGGTCTAGAATCAAAGCTCATCTGTAGATCTGGGTGGGTGGACTCTGACCGTCCAGATCTACTCGCTACTTATCCTAAAGCATAACCACATCCTAGCCTAAATTACCATCTTGTTTCCGCATCTAACGGTCATTATAGACCCTGAGATTCCCCGACAGAATCTCTTCCGTTCATCGGGGTTTCATCTCCAAACTCCTGACGCTCTCTAATTCCCACTAGCCCTCTAGGCTAAGCTCTTGGTCCACATGACATCTATCTCATAAGACCGTAGCCTTGTTCCCCATCGAGGTTTCGGACTTTCCGATGTCCTGATTCCTTCGACCTCGGGAATGTCGATTCCCCAATTTTCCAACTCTTGTCAGATCTTCGACACCTGTCCCTCTGAATGGATGTCTCGGATTATGTTGAGGTTTTTCACCTAGGACTTCTCCATCCTCTCGTCCCTGGAAATGTCGATTTCCCGATGCACCAAATGTTGATGGCGCTTGATCTCTGCCACGTGTCCTCTGCCAATGGACAGTTCTGATCTTGCCGGGATATCGCGAATCACGATTCCAACAGGTAAGAGTTTCACACCTTCGAAAACTCCGATTCTCTGATCCCCGACTCCTTGGGATCTTCCGACACGTGTCTCTGCTGATGGACAGTTTTGAGCTTATCGGGATTTCACGGATCGTGAATCCTGTTGCCATGATCTCTTCACTCCTGAAATCCCCGATGAGTTAAATCCCAACTCCGGTCCTGATGTCTGACGCGTGTCCTGCCGAGATCAACGGCCAGGATCCTTTCACGGGATTTCGTGACCTACAAGGTGTCGATTCTATTGACCGTCAAATCTTGATGACTCTGATATCCCGATGAATCTTTCGGGACTCCTCGTCTACATACTAGGACTTAAACCCTGCGCAACTTTCCCGAGATCTAACGGCTGACGAGATTTTGCAATCTTCTTCTGCGAATCCTGACCGTCGACTCCTCCTCCTACCCACGAGGACTTACCCTCCGTGTAACTTTCGTAGATCCGATGGCTGGTGGGATCTCTGCTCAGATCTAACGATTTTGATGCCACTCTGTGCACTCTTCCACAATGTTATGGACGGGGAAATCAGCGGTCTGGATGTTCTCAGTGAACATAGGGATCTATGGTCCCTAGACTCTTCCCTACCCATGAAGGAATAGGAAAATCAGGTGGTAAGGCCTTTAACGTCCTACCTTCTCCTGCTAATCTAACGGTCGTGGGGATGCTGTGGATTCCCCGATGAATCCTCATCCGTCGATTCGATATTCCTCCCTTAAGCTGCCATCTCGAGTTTTTTAAGAGGTTCATTCATCCTCGTACAAGGTTATTAAGACTTGCACCTTCAAGTTCCTATTCCAGGTCCTGGGTAAACCTTTCCAAGGAGGAAATCTCTGTGAAGAGATCTATTCCAAGAAATTCCTGGAAACAGACAAAGGAAAGAAAACTCCCAAGGATGGGTTGGAAGTCTGATGGGGTTCAGTTCATGCATAATTAAATCTATTCATCAACATAATCCATGCAAGGTTTATAAGCATATATCTATTATTTCTTATCAAAACACTGCACAAGCATTCTTACACTGAAATCATTCACAATATCACAGTTCTATGAGCATATATGTATACATGTCAGTCTATAAATTTCAAGATGCAGTACATATAAAACACTTATCAGAGATAACACCAGAAGTGGGTGCAACTACTGAGAGGGGTGCTCGTTTCCACCCAACCTTAGGCTCAGCGACTCCCAAAGGATTTACCACTAGCCACCCCTGAGCTGAGACCACGATGCTCTGAGACTGTGTCTCTCTGTCTGCCAATGACCAGGACCAAAGGTTGCAATCCTTCCTCTCTGCTATCACCCACTCTGCGTAATGCCAGAGTTCCCCTCACATCTTCCCTCTTAATCACCTCTACCATACACCTTATCCTCTCGCGAGGTTGCGTGTGGCACGATTTCCCTCGTACTGATCAGGCTTGACGGCTCTACGGATGGGCGGTTCACCATCCCATCCCTCATCAAGCCATCCGCCTACCAGTCTACGAGCCATTAATTTTCAGGGCCAACGAGCCGCTTTTGGTTCTCCGGGCCAGTGGTGTCCAAATACGGTATTAAATTCTCGGTGGAAGTTAACGCCACCTTTTCAGGTGCCTTCCATCGCCATCGTGGTCTCTTTTTCTGCACATCCCCTCATCAGTAGTCCTGCAATAAATTCAGAATGTTATTCACATTCATTGACCTCTTCCTCAAGGTCTATTTACATCACATATTCACATGTATGAGTTTGCCATAGTTCTTGGCCAGTCCATTTATATTTACAAGTTGGGGGAAACAGGGTGTTACAGTGACATTCTACATACCACCAGAAATGGCATGACATGTACTATCCATATAGAATAGTATTATCTGAAAATATATCATAACTCATACCATTACCCATCAAACAAACTTGGGTCCATTACCCAAACCTGGGGTCTCCAACTTCTCATGTCCATAACTCTCTAACCGTGAGGAATTATGTGACATTCCACATACCACAGGAAATGACATGACAAGAACTATCCATCTAGGATATTTTCCCTGACAAATTCACTTTCCTTCATCTCATTATTCCATAATTAAGAATGGGTTCTCTTACTCCACAAAGCGTCTTCCCGTGAGGGCTTTCACCATAAGGGGACC
>ML796900.1:285172-309568 GCA_009831015.1 Picea engelmannii | reverse complement strand
ACCATAAGGGGACCACTTTGGAGTTCATCCATATTTACTTCTTATCAACCATGACAAAACAATAATGAGTCATATTTACATCAAACACTATTGGTTCCATTACCCAAAACTTTGTGCTACGGGTCTTTCTTCAAGGGTTGACACCAGTGACAACCAACCTTAATCAACAGCCTTTGCATGGGACTATGAAGACATGAAAGGCATTCACTCTGACACATGCACACATCATATCTACACTAATGACAAAATCAGACCAGTTGGATAGCCTCAGCGAAGGATGAATCCAACCCTTAAAGATATTGTAAAAGAGGAATTGCAAAAACTCCTTCAAGCCATAGTTCCCATAGTTCCCAAGAAAAATGGTAAGTGGAGGATATGTGTAGACTTCCAGGAGTTAAACAAATCCACCCAAAGGGATTATTTCCCCTTACCATTTATTGATCAGGTGTTGGATACCTTGTCTGGAAAGAAGTATTTTTCATTCCTGGATGGTTTAGTGGTTATAACCAAATACAAATAACACTCGAAGACCAAGAGAAGACCACTTTCACCTACCCATGGGGTACCTATGCTTATAGGGTGCTCCCTTTTGGACTTTGCAATGCCCCAACGACTTTTCAAAAGGTTGTCCTAGCCATTTTCTCTTACTTGACCAATGATTGCGTGGAAGTTTACATGGATTACTTTACACTCCATGGACAAGACTTCCAACAAGCTTTGACCAGTCTAGAAAAATTCTTGATTAGGTGTAAGGAAAATAACCTTTCCTTCAGCATTGAAAAGTCAAAAATGATGCTCACTGAAGGCATTGTTTTGGGACATCACATTTCTGGTTCTGGAATGAGAGTTGATCCAGCAAAAATTTATATTATTACACAAATCAGAATACCTTCCTCACAAAAGGAAGTTCGCATATTTTTAGGGCATGCTGGCTACTATAGAAGATTCATTCTTAATTTTACAAGCCTAGCTACCCCTTTATTCAATTTATTATCTAAAGAAGATGAATTTAAGTGGGATGATGAATGCCAAATATCTTTTGAAATTCTAAAATAGAAATTGTCAACTACCCTTGTATTAAGAGGACCAAATTGGTCCCTTCCTTTTCATATCTATACTGATGCCTCAGACACCACCCTTTGGGCAGTTCTTGGACAAAGAGAAAATTAAATGCCCTATGCTATTTACTTTGTCAGTAAAAATCTGTCTCCAGCTGAAGTTAATTATACGGTCACAGAAAAAGAATTGCTAGTTGTAGTCCATGCTATCAATAAATTTAGACACTATATTACAGGCTATCAAGCTTTTGTACACACTGATCATTTAGCCATCAAATTCTTAATGAACAAACCTATAACAAATCCTAGAGTTGCAAGATGGCTCTTATTATTGCAAGAGTTTAATATCAACATTATTGATAGACCTGGTGAGGATAATCTTGTGTCTTATTTCTTATCTAGAATGATTCATCTGATAGATAACACACCAGTAGAAGATAACTTTCCTGATGAAAATGTGTTTGCTATTTCTACATTCACTCATTGATATGCAGATGTAGCTAACTATCTTGTGACAGGGAGGATGCCTTAGAAATTGTCTCCTAGAGAAAAAAAGAAAGTAATTCCACTTAGTGAAAACTACATGTGGCACGATGATTGCCTCTACAAAATACGACTAGATTTGGTAATAAGGAGATGTGTAAGGGAAGATGAAATTCATGATATTCAGTAAGCCTGCCATGATGGTCCTTGTGGAGGACACTTCGCAGACAAGAGGACTGCTTACAAAGTTCTGCAATCTGGTTATTACTGGCCTCATATTTTCAAAGATGTTAAAACCTATGTATCCAATTGTGATGAATGCCAACGAATGGGTAAGCCTACTGCACGAGAACAAATGCCACTTCAAGCCCAAGTAGTTATTGAGCCTTTCGAGAAATAGGCATTAGATTTTGTAGGGCCCATTAACCCTGCATCTAAAAAGAAAAAGTATATACTTGTATGCACTGACTATGTGACTAAATGGATTGAAGCAAAATCTTTACCAACTGCAAGTGAAAAGTCAGTGGCAGATTTCCTTTTTAATGACATCTTTACTAGATGCGGTGTACCTCACAAAATTGTGACTGATTAGGGAACTCAATTTATCTCTCATCTAGTCAAAGTTGTTACAGAACAATACCAAATCAAACACAGGAAATCTACACCCTACCATCCACAGGCAAATGGACAAGTAGAGTATACCAACAAGTTTATTGAGTCCATTCTTACCAAAATAGTACAACTACACCACAAGGATTGGGCTGACAGATTATTAGAAGCCTTATGGGTTAGACGAAATTAGGCAGGAATCACTTCAAAGAACCACCCTCATTCAAGAGAAGAGAACAAAATGGCATGACAAGTATCTGAAAAGGAAAAATTTTCAACAAGGAGAATGGGCTCTGTTGTATGACAACAGATTTAAGAACTTCAAAGGTAAGTTAACTACTCATTGGATGGGACCTTACTAAATTGACACTGTCTATGATAATGGTTCAATCAGGATAAAGACAATTGATGAACAACAGACATGACTACTTGTGAATGGTCATCAATTGAGAATTTATAACAAACCCCTATCAAAAGAGGAATTTTTGACTCGTATAATACAGAATTCAGATATGCAGGTGATCAGTAAGGAAGGAGACCCTCCTACTGATCCACATTGATTGATTGTTTTATTAGAAACTTTTGTACATAGGTGTGGATCAAATTATGTTAATAAGTTGAAGGTAACAAGAGATTTTTTACCTCCTTTTGTTTTACTTTCACAATTTTTTTTTTAAGTAGATTTCTATAATTTATTTGATCCTTCATGAACTTGCTAAACATCAGTTTGTAGGAATAAACAATATTATGTTTTAGTCCGGTACCAACAGTCCTTTGTTGGTCCGGTACCAGAAGTGTGTCCTTATATGGTACTATCAGGATACATTACCTAATTAACAAGGCATGGTACGCATATTTCAAAATCATATGTCAATTAATCTAAAGTATGAAGCCATGCAACAACCACTTAATCTAGAGCCAAGAAGCCGAATGCAGCATCAAATGGCAGCCCTTGTGAAGCAATAATTTCTTTTGGTTCTGTTGACAACTAAAGGGAAGTATTTTAATTTCTTTTGGTTTTGTTGTTAGCTAAAAGGAAGTATTTTAATTTCTTTTGGTTCTGTTGCTTAAAAAAAAAGAGGGACACAAACTTTACCTATGATTGTTCAAAGAACCATAATCTTCTTCAAAAACTAGAAGTTGCCTTTATCCAGTATTTCAACATGACTAAAGGGACAAAAAACATATTAGCCTACAAGTAACTATCTCACCCTAACTAGACTTCAATAGTATTCATTGGATTATTTTACTAAAGAGTAACATATGAGTATATGAACACTCTCTATCATGGGCACACTAAGAATTTTTTTATGGAAGAGGATGTATCAGTACCCTAAGGAAACTTTAGGTCATTCTCTTATGGACAAACTCAGAAAAAATTATACATCTAGATCACTCTAAATAAATAATGTGCATAAAAAGTTTATCTTTCCTTCAGACAAATATTTAAAAGAAATTCAAAGAAGAGAATATACCTTCCAACCCAATACCATCCCAACCTGTAAAAAGGTTTTTAGACAAGCCTCCCTTGTCACCGTGTAAAGCACTCTTTAATAAAAAACAAAATAGGTGACTATGGACAAGAAGCCTCTGATGGAAAAAGGGTTTAAGAGACTAACTTACCGGGATACTAAACAGGTCTGATGGAAACGGGTACCGGTCTATGGTATGACTAGGAAAACCCATAAGGGTACTGAATAGGCCTGTTGGCAATGGGGCATTCTGCCTGGGGAAGGGATCTCTCACTAATTATCACAACTACCCCACTAGAGTACTGAACAGTCTTGCTGGCAGTGGGTTCTGGTTGAGAAATGTCTCATCTATACTTGTCCGATTGAAAAATTCACTTTTGTCATCTAAAAAAGAAAATCAAAGATCACTATTGACATTTATGAGATACAAACTCTAGATTAATAAGCAACATAATTACTACAAGAAAATGTCCATTTGAGAATTACCCAAAGTCAACTTACTGGTCTCGCATCTAAATCCTACATTATCTAAGAAGGAAACTTCTTAAGAGTGGAGCCCTAACTAGGGAGTCTAATCTACTTATACTATGAAATTTATCTATAACATCTAATGATAGTAAATCTCTTAAGCAAGTTAGGATTTGATCTGTTCTTCTGAAAAACATATAAAAACTCCCCTGTTTTCACTGCTGAATGCTACCTTTGTCAATAAGTCATCAAAAGAAAGACAATTTCAATTTTTAGGCATGTGATCATATGCTAGGTGATAAATGTATTTCTGAAATTTGATTTGGTTTCTTTTTCTCTTGTCATCTTTTCTCCATTATGATACAGAATTTTGAATCTTCTTTCATATAGATATGTAACATCCTTGGAATGGGGGAAGGTCAAAGAGCTCCTTCAGAACTCTTTTTCAGAATCACATCTCACCTTCAGAAACCAGCATGATCACCCTACAACCCTGCAGAACCAAATACAAAAGAAGATAAGCATAGAATAAAGAAGTATAGGAAATTCGAGTACCAAACTTTCAAAAACCTCCAGCCTAAAAAGATGAATTTTGACAATCTACAAGCAGTCGCATATGCTATGGGTATTGACCATACAAAGGTAAAAGAAAAGGTAACATGTTATTTATTTTCCTCTGCTCATAAAACTACAATAGGTATGAACATATATACTAGATCTTATGACCTTAGTATTAAAACCATGCACCTACCCCTCATACCCATATGCCTAAACTTAATCAATCCTCTCATAAGTGCTCGAAAATGGTGGAGGGAAAAATCACATCAAAGCATGAATATGAAGCATGTCTAGTAATGATAGGCCACAAACGTACTTTTCCCTTAAGCAAATCATGAACTTATCTTGTGTCATGAACCATGATCCAACATCAAATTCACCACTCGGAAGTCCAATCACCTATCCCAAAATGATGCTTTGACACCCAACTTCCTGTCCTCATCATTACATTAATGGGTAGAAATGAAATGGTTTATCTAGTGGTGAAGCCATCCAGATAAGCCTCATCTGGTCTTAAATTTTCCTCGTGGCATCCTTACTTAAACTTACCATTCGCATTTTCGATGCCATCACCATATTCCCTTGTCGTTACCTTTCTCTAGTTCCAAGCCTATTCCTCTCCACAATCTCTGGTACCAAACCCTTACCCTTATCAATTGACTAAACCCTTGCACTACAACTCGATCCTTTTCTCACAACTTATAACGATGGTCGTAAGTAGACATGAACCGGTCTTCCAAATTTATAGTGAGACCGAGGAATTCCAACTATGTTGAGAGAAGTATGCTAGATCAGAATGGATGCCATTTTTGGAGAAATTCACAGGCTAGCACGAGAAGATATCTCACGAATTTATTCAAGGTTATGATGGAGAGATTGCGCATATAGGCAATCTACAGCTGACAATCATTAAAGAAACCTTAAGGGAGGTCACGAGATTACCTAACAGAGGAGCCAAATACGTCAAAGGGGTAGGAATCAACAAGGAAATGTGCCAACAATTTTTGAAAGAAGACCATCAGCACCCTGATTGGAAAAAGGGGATCCCTAGGAACTATATCAAGCAAGAATATCATCCAATGATTACTAGTCTTCAACGATTCGTCACTTGTGAGGGAAGGTATGATGTGACCTTCATATATCATCTTAGGCTTCTATTACACTTTGAAGGAGGCCCTGGAATTGATTTCCCATATTTTCTATGGATGAGTTTAAAAAAAATGGTAAGAGGTGTCAAATCCCTATCCAAAACTGAGAAGACTAGCATTTACCATCAAGGTCTTATTAAAATGTTAGTTTTACATGAAATTAGGAAGTAGAGGATTAGTTGGAAAATCCTTATCACTCAACACCTTCCCACAGAAAACAAACCTGTGGAGGAAGCCCAACATGCTCCAAAGAAAAATAAGGAACCTCAAAAGAAAAAGGGCAAGAAGGATAAGGCAGCTTCAACATCATCCAGGACAGTGAGCCAACACGAAAAAGCTAGTAAACAAGCAGGGCCCTCTTCCACAGTCAATAAGACTTTTAAAGGTCAAATATCAAAAGGTAAAACCAAATTAGTAGAGGAGACTTCAATAGTAGCACCTGAGGAGAAGGGCCATAAGACACAAACCGTAAGGAAAGGGAAGAATAGCTCAGAAAATAAAAGTGAACAGTCTATAGAACAATCCCCTATAACCATTCCACAAACAGAAAATAAGAAAAGGAAACTTGTGAGCACCCCTGATCTACTACCTCCTTGTAAAAGAACCACACGGAGCATGGTGAAGAGAGGAAAAGTAGTTGTCAGTCCTCATACATAGGAAGATCCAATCGATCTTACCTCCCCTTTTGAAGACTTATCAGTCTAGAATGAGATCCATAGTTTGACCAAGGAACAAACCACTATTACTCTATGTGGTATGAGGGAGGAAGTCGAGGAAAGAGAATGCATCCAGCCAGTAATAATGGAGTCAAAAAGGACCTTAACAAAAGAACAGATGAAGAAAAAAATTGAGGAATTGAAAAAACAAAATTAGGAACTCAAACAAGAAGTGAAGGAATACCAACTATTGGACAGGTATATCGAAAAGGAAAATGAGCAATGAAGAGACTTATAATAATCTCAAGAAGGTATTACGACTCCTACGATACATTAGGGTCATAAAAAGGGAGCTGAAAGAAGAGGCCTCAACCATCAACATCATTAATCCACAGTAGTAAAGAATGTAGTCTCAAGTTTTGAAAAAACAATTCATTTTTTTTTCAGTTGCATGAGGACATGCAATGGTTTTGGCATGGGGGAATGTTGAGACCCTAAATTGACATCCCCACTACCCTATTTTACTCCTCATCTATACCTCTTTTGCTTACCTAATCTTGGGTAATGACAATGAATACTACCATTAGCCATTGATAAGGTCATGAGGTAAAGTATAATTAATTCATGCATTTTTGTGGTTTATTGATCTAGGAGATTAAATGTTTCATGTACTAATGCTTCAATTTCCCATGTATAATATTTGACCTCTAGATAAATACATCCTTCCTATACCAGCTCAGCTATCTGGTACTTGTGCACCAGACTGCCAGTGTCTAAATCCGGTACCAAGTGCATCCAATACTGAATCTCACCTGTTGCAATCCAGTACCAATGGCTGTGAACTATCATGATCTGGTACCACCATTCGTACATTGTTTGGATCCGGTACCATCTACCTATCATGATCCAGTACCAATTCAGGAAGTCGAATGTACCAAGTTTAGCTCCAGATCGTGCCCAAGACAACTATTGAGTGTTTATTGAATCATAAATGTTTTAGAAAAGCTATGTTAGGATAGTTTGTTGTTGCTTCATCCTCATGCACTTCGTATCATGAGGATGAAGCTTAAAATATGTAACCGAATAATTAAATTTAACAATTGAATGATTTGCAAACGATTTCACCTCCTTGTGTTTCATGACTAAGACTGTTTAAATAGTCATGGAAAGGATGGTGGAAATAGTAGAGAGTTAGCATAATATAGATGTGAAGCAGCGTTATATATTGCACAACATATTCTGGGTGAAGATTAATAGAAGGACGTCATTATCTCTATCCCTTGATCGTCTATGATTGAATGTGAGCTAAGTTGTTAGCATAGTTTGATTCTATGTTTTTAAGTTTGAGTGAGAGTAATGTGTGGGTTGAAAAAAAGTTTACTATAGGCTCTATTCGTTGACTTGTTGAAGCGGCAAGGGCCCACCGCCCAACAAAGGTCATCACCTTCGTATATTAGTATTATCATTTTCTTTCAATAGTGTGAATGTTAGATTAGTTGAAGCTTTAATTCCTTCAGATGATAGCAGTACAGTTTAGAATTCAATTTTAATTATATGATTGCTTAGAGAGCTTTACTCACTCTATTTTGCATATGCTCTAATTTTATGAATTTGATTTTGTTTCATAGACATGAATGTTGGCAACAGTAGTCACACATATTTGAAGAAGAACTAGTGAAGTTTACAACAACACATTGTGAACCACAACATACTCAATATATTGACTATTGAACTACCCATGCTATGTCTTGATGATTGATGTGTGATTTCCCTTTTAGAAGTGTGGTTGCATAGTTAATTCTCTGGGTCAGATAGTAGATTTGATCTATCAGAAGAACTCCATATCATACTTGCACGTGCCATAATGGAGTAGATAGCCTCTTTGTGAAAGATAACCAAAGTGCATTTCGGTTTGCTAGTTTGTTTTGTTTCCAGCATATATAATCTAGAATAGTTCTATACTCATGACATTAGAATTACCTTTCTTACTGGTGTCTTGTAAATCTGTTGATTACAAATCCTGGATTGATAATTAATGAGTGCATTATACTAAACATATAAGGAGCACAACAACGAGAGCAAAGAAACTCTACCCATTTTTGAATTCCCCCTTTTGCCCCAATATTTTGCAGCCAGAATTCCCTTTTCCTCCATTGCAAATCCTTGTTATTTCCCTAGAGAGAATTGAAGAGGAGAAGGAGACATGAAATAAGTTTGTGCATGGTGAAGAGGATCCCAGGACCAGGTTCGAGGAGCATTTGTCGATCTTATTATAATTAAACTTTGTGATTCTAATAAAAGGAATACTTTTTTTGTCCCGCCATATGATGTGTCTAATCTTCACATTTGTTTTATGTTTCGTTAGGACATCTAACCCATTCATTCATATATGAAGTGCATGTTTGTAGTTCTTTTTTTGTATGTATATGAATGCAGGTCATCCTTGGGAGGAGACGTGTAGTCAAGGAGCAATCGAACGCAAAAGGATCAACACTGAATGCGGAGTTAAGGTATGACTACCAGATTCCTAGATCTTGTCTTTTACATATGATTGTGGGGTAGTGATGGGATGATGGTAAAAAGTAGGAGACTTTAGACGGTTAGCTCTGCCTATATTTTAGAACCCTAGTGGATTATGTAGAGGGCTTCTCCCACTATAACACTCGGGACGAGTCACATGTGAGTGTTGGGGGCCTGTTGGCCCTTGGTTAAGGAAGAAAGTGAAGGATAAGGAAGAAGCGCGAAGTGCGAACTGCGCGTAAGACAATTTGACTGAGATTAGGTTGAAGTGGCCAAAAGAGAAGAAAAGAAGCAAATTAAGAAAAAGCAAGTCGTTGGATGAGGAGATCAAGGATGCCAAATCAACACTAGAATATGGATCATGGGCAACTCAGCAAGAGAAAAAATCCACCAACGGATGCTTTGGAGCACCCCGCGGGAAAGAAGGAGAGACAAGTTGGTGAAGCCTTGAAAATGTGGGTCAAGTTGACCTAGGTTTTTAGACACTTAGGGTTTTGGTAGTTAGGGTTTTGACACCTAGGTTTCAGCCTAAGGTTGTCTGAGAGTCATTGTAATGTATAAATAAAGGTCAAGAGGACCTAGGATGGGTTTGTTCATGGTATGGTGAGTGATTGTTTTTATTGTTGGGAGAGAAGTGTTGTGTGTGAGATCATTCTCATATTGTAAGATCTTTAGCTGCGTGTGAAGATCAACCCTGCAGCTAGGTGCGCAGGGAGGGGAGAGTAGAAGAGAAAGAGAGAAAAATAGAGAGATCTGCAAGCTAAGTGCGCAGATAGAACTCTATGTTTTCATATAATATCAAGAAACATAGTTCTATGGACATAGCCCTAGGGACAAGGTGAACCATGTATATCTTTTGTTATGTGTGATTGATGCTTTGTTCCTTTACTTATGTTATTCTGTTATTGCATCATTCTGTTAGATTTGAGATATAGTTCACGCAATAGGTTTATGCTTGGTAAGAATAACTAGGTTTTTGTGCGTTGTTTCCTTGGATCCACTTTACATTTCCTCTGGTTGTAGACACATGTGTCTTGCAACCCCCTATTGCTACTTCAGGTGAGACTACATCTACTTTGAAGGTGTTGCTGAAAAGGCCAGTAGTTAGGCCTTGTTGGTGCACTGTTAGAACTGAACCCTGGGTCTACCCCTGTGCCAACATTCCTCCTAGCCATAGAATTTGTTTCTCATAGTCTCTTAACATCAGTTCACCAGTGAGATGACACTATAAATCCACTAAGGAAGGTTTCCTAGGACAAACTAAGGTCTATCAAACAACAATTAATCTCAGGATAGGGTGTCAACTATTGCAAATATCCTACAACCTCTCATTTCCCACATGTCTATCCCACCCCAGGAAGTGTACCCTTTCTCTGCTAAACAATCCTTTAGTTTCCTCACTTCCCTTCTGGGGCTTCAGCGAGAATCCAGACATAAAGTCTCAAATCCCTACAACTAATTTTCCAACACACTAGCAAACAATCTTCAGCAGTTCTCTCACTAGATGGACTGTACATGAGCTTGACAACTCGCCTCCTTAGATGCACAAAGACCTGAAAGCCCCCTTCTTTATCTCCAAAGATATCATTTTTTCTTGGTAATAATAGCTCCATGATTTTCCCCATACAGTACATAAATCATGATGGTTGGATACAGATGGATAAAATTATAAGGCTCCAATGATAAGATATGGTGATGATCATGAGGAATGATGGATAAGTCATGAACGATGATGGCCGAATGATAGAGATATCCATGAGTCATTATGGATCCATGATTAAAGAATGGTAATACAATAATTATTATCATACTCAAAATACACTAAGTCTCCATCATAAGAATGCATGCAAATAGCATGACAAGTGGCGCTAGAGCAACCACTTTCTCTCTCTTGGAATTCGTCCCTCTCCAAGACTTAGGATAAAAACATCTAAAAACCAAAACTTAGACTTGGACTTCTTTAAGGAATTGTTTATTATATTCCCTAGCTTATTCTCCTAGCTTAATACCCTCTCTTAAATCCCTTAGCCCCATTTCCTCTAGTGAATTTTTATCGCCCCATAATCTTCTTTTCTGGTTGGTCTACAATAGTGATGTGTTTTATTAATAATATGAGCGATGCATATTCCAAATATAGTCTTGTTGGCCTTTATCATTCTGGATCTCCTGCCTTGTAATAACATAGGAACTCCATCCTCAAAGCATATTTCCAATGGCACTTAGGCCTAAAACATCTTGTCCCACCAACATATATGTACATTTACAACTTGGGGTTTGTCCTAGGGGTATTACAACAGTGGATCTAAACCGTTATCTCATCATCTATGTGGATTCACTGAGAATTAAGGATTATTCTCTGAGTAATCACATTGGTTGGGGTTCTTTGTCAAATTTCATCTACCACCTCCGACGGTTTCTCCCCCTATAGATAACCCCTCCCTCCAGTTTAATCATTGGAGAAATTATCCATGTCCCATTCTCGATTTCTCTCGCCCGTCACCCATGGCCCCAGTTTCTCTCCATCCACTATTCTCTTTACACTTTCCACTAATTCATATCCCATCTCATGGCCTAGTTTTAGAGACATCCGAGGACGTGCGATTCCCATTCCACCCAGATAGCCCCAAACCCCACAGTCAAATTTTCATGTAGATTGACACTTTGTCATCAACTACTAGGCAGAGCCCCTACTCTCTTATTTTCTAGGATCCCTACTCTCATATGTGTTGTAGGGTAAATTAACCCTACAGGAGATAACTCCCTTAGGCTCTTCCTAGACCTAAGATAGAATAGAGATGTAAGCGGTAGATTCCCCTAGATCTAATTCATACATGAAAAGGATATACAAGTCGATGTAATGGAAGGCTTACCCAATGATCCGTCAGTTTTCCTTGCATGCTCCTTAGCTATTAGATTCCAAAAATATTCCCTTCACTCTTACCAGCTTAGATTTTCACACATGGAAACACAAAAACCTTTCACAAGATCAAACTAATCATGTATAAATTAATGATATATATAATAATGTATCATAACACATGAAAACATTAATTCTCCACAAGGAAATATAACAATTACATACACATCTAGGTAGAGGGAAACATCTTGTATATATTTATATTGATAAAAAAAATGAATTACACCTAACAAAGAAGTTGATGCAGTCCTTTCCCATGTTTCTTACACAAGCTTCGTAATCAAATTGCTAGAATAAGTTTGCTTTCTACTTTCTCCTCCATTTTCCCATGAGAGACCCTCAATATACAGGATAATAGAGATAAGATCAAAGGTTAATCTAGATAGGATCTAGATTCCCAAGATAACATGTTTCTCAAGGTCAAATCATGAAACATCTGAGGTTTAATCTCATCTCATGGAAACAAATCCTAATTAAGGAGTAATGGACCCGATCGTGCCATGCATGCTTGTAGGGAGTGACAAGTCTCCCTTTGCAAGAGGACAAGGAGCAACCAAAACTTTTTGGTCATGGGATGTAAAGGGAAAACCAACGACCAAGAAAAAAGGGACTACAATATCAAGGGAAAAAGTGGTATGATTCAGTGATTTAGACTTCTAACCCCTAGATGATTCCCATCAGGTGATCAGGTGGAAAATAAATGTATAAGAGATGCCCCCTAAAGTGCAAGATCAGAAGAGGCATCTTATGGTAGAAATACTTTACAAAAAAAATCACATATCTTTGAGCGAAGGAACTTGCAAAGAAACCATCATTCCTATAGCATCATAATAACATCCCCAAGGTGGGCATACCCATGCTCGGTAATAAAAACTAAGCACAACCACCAGAATAGTACATAGCGGATCCATGCATGACGTAGAAAATTAAATCATGGCCACAAAATAATACACCGTAGATCCATGTCACAGGTGAAAACATAGCCACGACTAAATACAAATGTTGATCTATGTCATAGTATACAAATTAGTGAGATGTCTCGATGCCTAAGCGATCTCTGAATTACTCATGAATAACTCCATCGTAACTTGGGAGGGAATGCCATCAAGGAATGTGGTGGTACCAACACAAGGTTTTTGTCCCAAATCCCAATGGTATGAATCTACAACATCCAAATAAATGAGTTGAGGTAGAGCATGGTAGAAACCATCTGATTACCTATCATTGATGTATACCATTAATAGACGTGAGGGAACCCACCGATGATGATGATGGACCCCAAATTACCTAGTACAATATAGCAGGTGTGAATAAATTAGTTGAATTCAAACACTCATAGATTCATTCAATAGGATACAGTGAGGTAAACCCATTGCTGAAATGCAAGGGAATCTACCACTGATGTCTGCAAATACTAGGGTACTAACTAGTTTCTAGATTTCAATCCTAGATAATGATAGGGAGTCGACAAGATCAAATCCGTCGAAGGAGGGCCTTGATGTATCCCCCATCAATATAAAAAATATTTATAAAGGTATATGGTGTGAAGAGTGTAATGGTAGAGCATAACTAGCATATGGATGGTTGGGATGAATGAGATAAAGGACTAAAAATGGTCGACACAAGCTAACTTCCCTTGAACAAATCAACACAAAAAATGAGTTGACTTGGCAACATAGAATCGATAAGTACCAAAACACATGCCATGGAGGAATGGAAGAGTAACCAATCAATGGATTTCAATAACTCATGGAGATGGTAATGAATAAGAGACAATGGATAACCCAACTATTGTACATGGACGCAAAACATATGCATTGTTCAAGGGCAACTTTATGGACGACTGCCATTTGTGAACATGACTAGATAGAAAAATCCCCCCACTCTTTTTGCTTCTTTCATATTTGAACGAGTGTGGAAGAAAATGAAAGTATGCTTGATATTCTCATCCATGGATTTATTTTCGATCCCGAGGAGGAGAATAGTGCTCGATGTTCTTTTCAATATTTAAGGAGTCTAGAAAGATCCGAAAAAAAACTCCATACACAATCTCATGGATTTAACGATCCCAAGAAATTAAATGCTCATATGTAATTTAATATTTAGAGAGTCTGAAAGGACAAAGAAGACTCCAAGGGTATGCTTTTTCATAAATTTAGTCCCCTGAGCTCGAAAAAGTATAAAACAATACAAGGGAGAACTCTTCTAGCCAATGTTGACTAGAGTATTCCTTTTACGTAATTAGTTCATCCAGTCTGAAAAAGGGGTAAAATTTCACCGAATATATGCCCTTTCAAATCCATTTTATGAGTATGAAAGGAAACAAGCTTTCTCAACAATATTTTCATGTTTAGGGAGTCTAAAAACATCTTAAATGAGACTCCAGGATGTATCTTTGTCATGGTTGATTACCGAGTGAGACAAAGGGGTAATAGTAAGCTCGGGTGGAGAGAAAAATTGGTATGAAATGAAGTTCCAAGTGCATGGAACATGACTTAAGCAATAAACTACAAAAAGAAACATGACAAATGATGACCACTCATAACAACAGTTCTCAACCAGGGGTATTGAAAATGGAAGAAAGTAGGTGGCTAGCAGTCAAGCGTGGCTACGATGCGATAAGAAATGGAAGAAAATGGTGATGTAGAAGAAATAAGAAGATGACAGAAGTGACAATGAAATGAGACCATTTAAACAATATAAATCGTGGGAACCTAAGGTATAGTGCTGGAAATATGGATAGTTAATAATGCAAAGAGGGAAATGTAGAGAAAAACCTCTTTGTATATGCCAATTTAGAGACACGTACATCAAGTTCAATGTATTTCCCCATCTTAAAAATGTCCCTAGAATCTCGTCAACACACGTAAACTAGATTCCAAGGTCAACACGCATAGTGAAATCCTAAAAAGAAAATATATTTTGATTTTTGGATATGATGTACACAAAACAAATTGCACTCACATCAGCAAACACTTATGTACAAGGAACTACACATCCTAATGGTTTAGACAAAGGAGATCCCATTGGTAGGTTTAGGCTAAGGATTGTGAGCAATGAAAGCTCCTTGATGAGACCCATCAAGACATGAAGGGTGGAAAATAACTATATAACAATATGTTTCCATGGATAATCACCTTTGTTGAAGTGGATATCCCAGGGATGTGGGCTCTCCATTCCACCAAGCTCAATGGTCCCTGTCTTCTACCTTGTCATATTAGAACAAAAATACAAGCAGGAGATGGTGCTCTCTCTTGATGAACTTAATTTTATTTAGAGGGTCGGTGTCTAATTGGTGTGCTTTAAACAAACCCCTCATTCACCACCACAAACACCTACGAAGGGAAAGGGTCGTGAATCTAGCCAAATGAAGCCCTAATACATCGCTTACCTTATGGCCTACTTTAATCATTCCAAGACCTGTGTTAGGTTGCAACTACATCCTGGCCAGATGATTTTCTCTTACTCAAACCTAGCTATAATCACATCTTGGTTTGATGTTTTGGTCCATCACTGATGACGATATTCTCTTACTCAAAATCTAGAATTCATTCCCTGGAGAAATTGGCACCCAAAGTTTTGGGATAATATCGTGCATGCACAAACAAAGTTGTGCACACTCATTCTAGTTTTGCACATGCCCAAGTAGATGCGCAAGGGTTGATGAGAAGCGTGCACCAGATCAAGATTTGAAAAGTTTTGGTAGCACACACCAGGTCAATTTTTGTCAAGTTTTGGTAATGTGTGTCGAGCCAAGTTTTGAGTGCACACCAAAAATCAAAAAGACATGTGCCAGAATCAAGAAAGGAATCATTGATAAATCTCCCCAAATGATTACTTCTAACAACACAAGGGAATGTGGAGCAGATAGAGGATGAGTTGGCAAGGTAGTTATGATTGCATTCTTGGGTATGTGTTATATTCTTTGCATGTGTGTGTGTGGGCATGTCAGATTCGATAACTACATCTGACGATCCCATATTTTGCTATTTTTAGCAGTTTTCTAAATTAATCTCAGATTAAGGTATTAGGGTTTTGGTAGCTACGAAATACCTAAAATATTGTATATATTGTATTGTGAATGCTGAAATTAATACAATTAAGAGTTGAAAGGTCTGGCACCAAGGAAGGATTGTTTTCTCCTGGTTAAGGGTTTCTAGCATAAATCTCTGTGTACTGTATGTATGAGCCATTAATTAATTTATGTTTTTCTTAAGAATGTGTATGCATTTCTTTACTTCCTAGGTTTAAAACTTACATGTGGTATTAGAGCCATTTTTGGATTCAGGGGGATGCCTTTGTTTCTAAGGTTTTGGCTTAGTCTTGATAGATCAATTTTATCTTGGGTCTGTGATCAACTTGGGTTCAATGGGAGATTTTGCAGTGGGGATTCGAGTGTAGAAAGAGGAATGTTGAACTCTTCTAGAATCGAGATAGAGAAGTTCAATGATAAAAACTTTGAGCTATGGAATCTCAATATGGAGGACCTTCTTGTAAACAAAGAATAATGGATCATTGTGGATCCTGGTACACAGACTACTAGTACGCAGTCTACTAGCACAAAGTCTACTGGTACATAATATTCTAGTACACAACCTACTGGTATGTCGAAGGAAGATTGGGAGAAGTTGGATAGAAAATAAAGGAGTACTATTCGACTTTGCCTGGAAGATTCAGTGTTGTTGAATGTCTCAGGAGAATCTACAGCCAAGGAACTATGGGATAAGTTAGGGAATTTGTATCAATCAAATTCCCTGGTAAATAAGTTGTTTCTCTGAAAGAAGTTGTATCATATTAGGATGGAAGATGGATATTATGTGATAGAACATATAAATGCCTTCAATACTCTAGTAAGTCAACTTGCCTTTGTTAATATTATGATTGCATAAGAAGATAAGTGTATTACTTTGTTATGTTCTTTTCCATCTCTTGGGATAATCTGGTTGTAGCAATTGGTAGTACCACTCAATCTACATTGAAGTATGAGGATGTAGTTGAATCCTTTTTATTTGAAGAGATGAGGTGGAAAAGCATGGATGGTCAAAGAACATATGCTTTATTTGTAAGAGGTCGTATCCAAGACAGGAATCCCGGTAAGTCTTTGGGGGGGAGATATAAATATAAAGGCAGATCTAAGTCTCTAGGAAAATCTTTGAGGACATTTTGGAAGTGTGGTAAAGCAGGGCATTATAAGAAAGATTGCAAGTCTAAGAAGGTTGACAAACCAAAGGGATATGATAATGCCTCTTCCATAGAGGCGAAAATTTCCACTAAAGAAGGAGGTGATGTTTACTTGGCATCTATAGGTACATATGCAGACCGTGGTGTATGGTTGATCGACTCAGGTGCGTCATATCATATGACTCCTCACAAGGAGTGGTTCTGTGAATATGAAAAATACAATGGTGGTGATGTATTCCTAGGAGATGACTCGACATCCAAAATCATGGGATGTGGAAGGGTTAAGTTGTTTCTAAAATATGGAAGGATTAGAACTCTCCCTAGGGTTCTGCACATACCAAAACTAGCCAGGAGCCTAATATCTGTAAGAAAGTTGGATGATGCATGTGTGGATACTGTATTGGGAAAGGGAACTTGAAAAATGGTACAAGGAGCAATGGTGTTGATGAGGGTAGTTGGGTGTGGAAGTTTGTACAAGTTGTTGGGAAGCACTTATACTAATGGGTGTAACATTTTTGTTGTCCCTGAGAAGAGAAATAAATAATACAAGAGCAATATTGTCCCTAGAAAGAAGACCATGTTGTGGCATCAAATACTAGGACATATTGGAGAAAAGGGCATTTGAACACTACATGATAAAGGTATGGTTGAAGGTATATCTAATTGCACTCTGGATTTTGATTTCTGTGAAAATTGAATATATGGTAAACAGAATCGAGTAAGATTCCCATCTGGTGCTACAAGAGCAAAGGGGATCTTAGTGTTGTGTTGGTAGCCAATTCGCATTTTTCCACTATTTTATAAGCTGCCTACACCAATGTTTTGCAAACATCTATTTTTTGTCGCAGTTCTCAAATAAACGACACTTTTATTTTTGCGACATTTGCACATTTACCTTCATTTTCGTTTTCATGACTGTAAGCGTGAAAACATGGTCTTTCAACGTCGCATTAAAATCATTATTGAAATGTTGTTATCCTTCTTGTCGATATGCCTATTGAGCTTACTTTTCACTTATCATTATACAGTTGGCAAGACCTTTTGATCTGCACTCATTTGGCATTCTTTGATTGATCATGTAGTTTCGTTTCATGAGTGATTAAGTTTGTGATTCATTGGCGATTGGATTTATTTGTCCTTTGATTTAATTGACCATTGGTTTCATGAAAATATATAGGTGCTATGATTAAATCCTTGATATTTTTCATTTGACATGACACCTAGTTTCAAAACGCATTGGTACCTCGCTTCAACTCTTGATATGAATTGATACATCGTATGTCACATAGTCAAAACACATTGGTATTGGTTTTGATTTGTATGTTGGGTGTTTAAAACTATGGCATAACTTTGATTGCGCGCATTGTTTTATATACTTACCATTGATTTCATTGGTCGACCAAGTGACATAATTGTTGAACTATACTATAATGGGTTGAACAGCTATAAGCGTCGGTGGTTGTAACTTGGCAATAACTATTATGCATGGCAGAAATAAGATCCACCACCTTCGCACGATGTCATTAATGTCTATCCCTTATACCTGTTTCACCTCTGTTAGCTCGGGTAACCCTTCGCGCACTTTGCTCCTGTGTATGCTATGACCCAAACCCTGGCTCGTTCATCGTGTGCTCGGCTCCATGGCACCGCTGGTGCGAATCAAGCCAAACGGTAGCCAAGCCTTGCTACTATTCAACAATGCACGAAAAGACTTAGAGGATAACGGTTGGCTCACCTTCGTGAAGAGGTTTGAGGGTTTTAATTTATTTGTTGCATAGCAATTCGCCCTGACTTTTGATGGTTGTAGAGCCAAGGTGGGAAACATTCAGCTGGAAATCAATGAGGAGTTTATTAGTTCTGCTACAGGGTTACCATCCTCGGGCCAGAGTTGGTTTAAAAACTCTAAGGTCGAGGAGGTGCCATGGCCGCTACTGTTTGTCTCGTGAAAGGTCACATCCTGTGACATAGGTATGCCGATATCCATGCTTAAACCATGATGGCATGACCTTTTGATAGTAGTTAAACAATTCGTGACCTGTGAGGTTCGATACAGACTCGTTTTTTCTCTACCACCTGCGTTTGTTAATAAATTTTATAGGGTATCCATTGAATATGCCTTTCTATTTCCAACGTAGCCTGTACAAAATGTCAAAAAGGTTTAAAAGGGAGAAGGCCGATAGTAGTCTATTCCACCATGGACTAATTAAACTTATCATTGTTCATCATTTAAGTCTCCACGGTGATAGTTGGCGAGCTTTTATCACTCGAAATGGTTTTGATGATACAAACCCTGTCCAGATTGACAAGCCTGTGGTTAATGAAACCAAGGTTGGGCCACCCGTGCCCTTCCATGTCCTACTACCCTCTCCTAAGCTTTTGGTCGACCCTGATATTGACTTACCAGATGTTATAATTGAGAAGGCTGAGGTTATTAAAAATCCTATGAGCAAAAAGGCCAAGGCAAACCCTATTGTTAATGCCAAGGGTAAAAAGAACGCTCGGCTTATTTAGAGAATGGCTAGGAATAAACCTAAACCCACTACTGAGCAGAAGCCCATAGTCCTTAGTGAGGATTCAGACACTGAGATAGAACACTTCCTAGCTAGTGAGTACCCTTACTCACAGGGTCTGTGCTCCAAGCCACCTTATGATTTCGTTTCTAATCTAGCCCCTTGCTTAAAGAATAATACTAGCTACCCTGGGATCAGACTACCTAACGAAACCCTCAACAATGTAACCAAACCCTCACCTACACTTTCGAAACCCGGACAGTCGTCCTGTGACCAATGTGATTTGTGGTTGGAACGATACTATATAAACATTCCCCTACCTCAATCAAAAATCCAATCGTTGGAAAATCAAGTTGCAGTATTGACTAGCCAAAGAGACAAACTCCAAGCAACTGATAGGAAGCAGAGGACTACTAGTTCCATCGTTTTTAAGAATGTTGAATCAGCCACAGCCGTTGTCAACTCCAAAATGTCATGACCGAGCCGTCTGCTCATCATACAGGTATGAATTTCGATATCGTTTTAGTTGTGTAAATGACCAAGATTAATATAATGATTTGAATTTTGTTTTCGAATAGCTCTATCTATCCTTTGAAATGGCTCTGTCATATTGTGTTCATCCTATACATTGTTTTCGCTTTGCTAAAAATAAATGAAGCTTTGATTTGGATACACGATTCGCTCATTCCCAGTTTAGCCACTAATAGATTCTTATCAGATTTGATTTGCTTTCAATTGGATTTGTTTTGTATCCAGTCTGAACAAGAGGTTTTCATGCTAGATTTAGAATACGATCATGTTTTGATTTGATTTCGTTATGGTTTGTATGCTGTGATTGTCGAACAATTTCGTGAGTTTGGTTGTCACGATCTTTTAATATGCTGTGTCATATAATTTTCTAAATCGAAGATACAACTCTAATCGTTTTTTATTTGGAAAGAATGACTCTGTTTTCATGGAAACAATACTCTCATTCAACTCTGTGCAAATGATATTCATGCCCGATTCATGGAACGGTTTTGATCCACGACGACTATGTTAAACCCCAGTTGTTTGATTTGCTTGATTGGATTGTTGTGTATCTTCAGTTAGGATGATCGATTTTATGAGTTGTATTCGTATCAAAAATAGACTTGATTGCAGCTAATTTTAATTTTCAGACGAGTTTGTTAACTCAAATCGACCTATGTTATTTCTGTCAAATTCGTATGAGGAAATTCGGGAAATAGTCGTTTCAAAATGAATTCAAGAAATGATTTCGTGAATGATTTTGTCTGCCCCAATTTGCAATAACAAATGATTGGACAAATCCTGTTATCAACCGATTGATCCTGTTATGATTTCGTTAATGAACATTCATGCGCCAGTTGTGATTTAATTTGCTCATGGCATGGATCGTTTGTTATGGAAATACAGTTATGTCGATTTGAAAATGAGCTTGTTTGGTTTCGATTTTGTCTCTTGTCTATGAGGCAACATAACAATTGCCTACGATTTGTTTTAATTGTATCGATTTTAGTTTGATATGAAATGATTTCATAACTGTTTGATTATGATTCTGTTCGCCCGACTTTGTGGTAACAAACGAAACAGAGTATATGCATCTCTATAATCATTTGATTTTAGTTTTGTTTTGATCTTGAATTAGTGTAAAAATATCGATTTCAATGATTCATTTGTCTTTCAAATAGCTATTAGATACTTGTTATTAGTTGAATTTAATTCTTAAATGATTTCAATTGATTTCAATGCTAATTCTGTGTCTTATTTAGACCAGCTACAAAATCGCAAGATTATGTAGCTAGTCTATAGAATTAAATTTTTTATCATTTTATTAATAAAATACCCTTCTAACTTGTCCATTTTTAACCCTTTTCAGGTACATCCCAATTGCATTGGGCATGCTGGATAGTTTAGGAGATATTTGTGTGTTTTTGTTTTATTTTGGGTTCCTAGTTTAGTCAGACTTGGGACATCTTCCCAGATTTTATGTAAACAGTTTTGATAACTTCGACAGGGATGTTTTACCCTGTAGAAGGTCTTTAAATACTTATTATTTTTGTAATCAGAGAATCCTCACTTGTGGGAGAACCAGGCTATGGATTTCTAATACAAACTGAGAAACGAGTTGATGTTTTGCTACAACTTTCGCTTTTCAATATATCAATCTTTTGTTTCAAGTTTATGCGTGTCATTTGCAGTTGATTATAGACTACTTTAGCTATCATAGTCTATTGAAAAATGATTTGATTTAATTAATGTGTTATCCATATCTGATTTCTTTCAATACTTAAAAAATACAACAATTACTTTGTTCAGTTAATGAATGACAGATTTCTCTTCTTCATCAATTCAATTATTTTGTATAAGTCTTTGTATACAGGTTTATCTAACTGTGAAGATTTATAAATCATATGATTGTTGTAATTTTTATGTCTTATTTGTCCTGTAATTATATTAAAGAGAACTACAACTATCGTTTATGAGAAGCTCCTGGATAATTCGGTGCAGGTTTCCTCCCTCCGATCAGCTAAGACAATCATCATACACAGGACAAATCTGGAGCATTTCTCCAGGTTAGTTTGTGATTTATTTTCGTTAGTTTCTTTAGTATAATTTAAGTAGTTTAGTTAGATATATGTTTAGTTAGATGTGTAGTTAGAATTAGTATATTAGTTGTTTAGTTTAGTTAGTTTTGTTTTATTTCTTGTTCATAAAATTATAAAATCAACAAAAAATATTTTTTTCTGTCTTAGGGCAGAATATAAGTGAGTTTTTCAGGTTTTATTCAAATCTTTAAGTTGTAGATATTGTACATTTTGTGAATAAGTTATATTTCCGTTAGTAGTTAGATATTTAATTAGTTAGAGTTAGTATAGTATTAGATAGTAGATTGTATATAGAATAGTTAGTTTAGTTTAATAGTTTGTTTTATTTATTTTTAGTTAGATTAGTTTAGTTTGTTTTAATAGTTAGTTTTAGTTAGATTAGTTAATTTAGAGTAGTTTTTATTTTTGTTTCTTAGGACCTTAGATCGGCTAACAGAGCTGCTAAACCCGTCAGGGTGGTTCATCCCAAACGGCTTGGGTTATTAGACAACCCCAGACCGGTTCCACTCTTCCAGTTGACGGATGGACAATTTTGCCCATCAACAAATGGCGCTAGAAGGAGGGCCTAAACTTAATTAATTGCACAAGGCGGTCACAAGACTCCTCCACGACCCAATCGCTCACCTATAGTAACTAGAAGCCATTCAAATGATAATATCCCCCCTCAAACATCAGCTACTTCAATCGACAATCCACAGATCACAGTTGAGCCAGCAACCCCTAATCCTATAGGTGGTGACATACAAGAGATTGTCCGACAATCTCTTATAAAAACACATAGTGCCTTAGCCCGTTTGAGGCAACCTAACCCTCCGTGGGGCCAACCTTTGGATTTCTCTGATATCAGAGAACAATTAGGAGGCACTAGTCCCATTGTGAATCCTACAGATCCAAACCCAAATCCTGGTGCAGGAGGATCTGGGATACCTCCTTCACCACCTCCATCATCTCCTTCCTCTTCCGGAGAAGATTCCTCTAATAAAGGGGATTCCCCTTCTTAGCCTCCCACACCCACTACACCAATGGAAAATCAAAACAACCCTTCTAGACCTTGGCTTGTTCAGGATGCTGTAGTTGTACCTGGAGCTCAACACCCTTTACCTAAACACCCGGAGAAATGGATTCCCAAGTTTGACCCTGACTCAAAACAGCTCGCTGAAGATCACATTAAAAAGTTTATGTTAGCCATAAGACTCCGCAATGTCGAACATGAAGACGTTGTCTGTAGGTTGTTCCCCTATACTTTCGAGGGTAATGCATCCACATGGTACTTTGCCCAACAACCCCATACCATCGTGTCTTGGGAAAAGTTCGAGTCATGCTTTTTGGAAAAGTTCGGAGATAGTAAGCCTCCGGAAGTCCTAGTCATGTACCTTTCTAGCTTAAGAATGAACCCAAAAGAAAAATTTAAAGACTTTAATCAAAGATTCCTAACACTCAAAAACCAAATCCCTACTGATTCCATGCCTGCTGAGAGTCTTATAATAGCATACTACACTAAAGATTTGCATCAAAGTATAGCTATTTGGGTTAAATGATCTAAGAAAGCGAAGTTGTTAGAAGCCTTCGAGGAGGCCAGCCAGATTGATAAAGACATACTTAGTCTTAAAGACTCTACTAGCAATGAAACTGAGACTAGTGCTTCTTCCAAAAAGAAGATTGAGATCCTCCCCAGACCCACTCAAAGTAAAACACAACCTGAAAACTCTGATTTAGAAAACTTAACCAAAGTTGTTCAAAAACTGTCAAATCAAGTTATAGAATTAAAAAGGACGACCGAAGAAGATTCCTCGACCAAAGGGCCTTACAAACCCCCATTCCGGAAGCCTTTTCCCACCAACCGACCTAATCCAACCACCAAAGGCCTTAATCTAGAAAGTCTGCAATGTGCCCTTCAAACAATTCTAGAAGCCCAAGATAACTTGATGCCTCCTGAGATCCCTGAGGAGGTAGTTGAATAAGAAACAGTTCAAGAAGAAGAGTCTTCTCCAAACATTTTTGGACACTTCTCGGATAGCATCTTTCAAGCTAACTTCGAGACAGTTCATCCTTATAATACCAGAAGTAAGACAACAAACAAACCTTTTTCCGAAAATACTACAACTTCGCCTCCAAAGCAATCTAAATCAGCTAGGACTAAACAAAGTAATGTGAACCCCAACTTAGATTATGATGTAGTTCAAGATCTTAAAAATTTAAGGGCTAAC
>ML796900.1:270000-281092 GCA_009831015.1 Picea engelmannii | reverse complement strand
AACTTCTGAGAAATTTGTACAAACATCAATGGTATATTTTTGAAATTTATATCTATGTTGGAAAAGTCTGTTGTTTGAAAGAAGTTGACTGATTTCGATCTCTGAGTAAAGCTTGTCATGATCATCTTTTATCTTTTTACGCTATCCCTATTTCGTAAAGGAATGACTCAGAAGATGTCTCCCTACCTTAGGAAGTTGTTTTCGTAAATAAAACATCTCTGGATCTAGATAAAGGACAGTTCTAAAAAATTCTGATGAGGTCTGAAAAAATATGTTAAAATATCATGATTTTTCAGCGTCACCCCTCTCGACTATATATCTATAAAAAAATAAAAAATAAAAATGATTAATAGACCTGTGGGAAGTGCTTGTAAACCCGCCGGGATGCTGAACAGGTCTGCTGGCAGTGGGTAAATGCATGCATGGCGCCAAGACAACTTCGTCGGGGTACTAAAAAGGCCCGCTGGCAGCGAAGCAATGTCGGGTATATGAAAATTTGCAAATAAGAAACCTCTTTAATGTCCTTTATTCTGATCTAGAACTTCTTGACAGGATACAGATGTCAGAGTGGGTTAAATGGCAACCCTGTCGAGGCTATGGATGCCTGCTGGCAGAAGTGGATCTGTCAACAGTATTGGAGATTTTATCTTTAATATCGTGACTTGATGGTCTTAAGACTGTTATCTATTTTCATCTTTTAAAACACTGCTGGAATAGTTGGTTAATGATGATGTTTATACGATTTTCTGGTTGTTATTTTTGAGTTGGAATTATCTTTGTTGTCCTAATCTGAATTTGTTCCTTTTGGCAGAGATAACTGCTTCTACCAGTGTGTCGCCATTGTTGGCAGCCAATTCACATTTTTCCACTATTTTATAAGTTGCCTACACCAATGTTTTACAAACATCTATTTTTCATCGCAGTTCTCAAATAAACGACACTTTTATTTTTGTGACATTTGCACATTTACCTTCATTTTCGTTTTCACGACTGTAAGCGTGAAAACTTGGTCTTTCGAAGTCACATTAAAATCATTATTGAACTGTCGTTATCCTTCTTGTCGATATGCCTATTGAGCTTACTTTTCACTTATCATTATACAGTTGGCAAGACCTTTTGATCTGCACTCATTTGGCATTCTTTGATTGATCATGTAGTTTCGTTTCATGAGTGATTAAGTTTGTGATTCATTGGCGATTGGATTTATTTGTCCTTTGATTTAATTGACCATTGGTTTCATGAAAATATATAGGTGTGATGATTAAATCCTTGATATTTTTCATTTGACATGAAACCTAGTTTCAAAACGCATTGGTACCTCGCTTCAACTCTTGATATGAATTGATACATCGTATGTCACATAGTCAAAACACATTGGTATTGGTTTCGATTTGTATGTTGGGTGTTTAAAACTATGGCATAACTTTGATTGCGTGCATTGTTTTATATACTTACCATTGATTTCATTGGTCAGCCAAGTGACATAATTGTTGAACTATACTATAATGGGTTGAACAGCTATAAGCGTCGGCGGTTGTACCTTGGCAATAACTATTATGCATGGCAGAAATAAGCTCCACCACCTTCGCACGATGTCATTAATGTCTATCCCTTATCCCTGTTTCACCTCTGTTAGCTCAGGTAACCCTTCGCACACTCTGCTCCTGTGTATGCTATGACCCAAACCCTGGCTCATTCACCGCGTGCTCAGCTCCATGGCACCGGTGGTGCGAATCAAGCCGAACGGTAGCCAAGCCTTGCTACTGTTCAACAATGCATGGAAATACTTAGAGGATAACGGTTGGCTCACCTTCGTGTAGAGGTTTGAGGGTTTTAATTTATTTTTTGCACAGCAGTTCACCCTGACTTTTGATGGCTGTAGAGACAAGGTGGGCGACATTCAGTTGGAAATCAATGAGGAGTTTATTGGTTCTGCTACAGGGTTACCGTCCTCGGGCTAGCGTTGGTTTAAAAACTCTAAGGTCGAGGAGGTGCCATGGCCGCTATTGTTCATCTCACAAAAGGTCACATCCTATGACAGAGGAATGCCCATATCCATGCTTAAACCATGATGGCATGACCTTTTGATAGTAGTTAAACAATTCGTGACCTGTGAGGGTCGATATAGACTCGTTTTTTCTCTACCACCTGCGTTTGTTAATGAATTTTATAGGGTATCCATTGAATATGCCTTTCTATTTCCAGCGTAGCCTGTACAAAATGTCAAAAAGGTTTAAAAGGGAGAAGGTTGATAGTAGCCTGTTCCATCATGGACTAATTAAAATTATCATTGTTCATCATTTAAGTCTCCATGGTAATAGTTGGCGAGCTTTTATCACTCGAAATGGTTTTGATGATATAGACCCTGTCCAGATTGACAAGCCTGTGGTTAATGAAACTAAGGTCGGGCCACCCATGCCCTTCCATGTCCTACTACCCTCTCCTAAGCTTTCGGTTGACCCTGATATTGACTTACCAGACGTTATAACTGAGAAGGTTGAGGTTATTAAAAAGCCTGTGAGCAAAAAGGCCAAGGCAAACCCTACTGTTGATGCCAAGGGTAAAAAGAACGCTCGGCTTATTTCGAGAATGGCTAGGAATAAACCTAAACCCACTGCTAAGTAGAAGCCCATAGTCCTTAGTGAAGATTTGGACTCTGACATAGAACACTTCCTAGCCAGTGAGTACCCTTACTCACAGGGTCTGTGCTTCGAGCCACCTTATGATTTCGTTTCTAATCTACCCCTTTGCTTAAAGAATAATCCTTGCTACCCTGGGATCAGACTACCTAACGAACCCCTCAACAATGTAACCAAACCCTCACCTGCACTTTCGAAACCTGGACAGTCATCCTGTGACCAATGTGATTTGTGGTTGGAATGATACTATATACACGTTCCCCTACCTCAATCAAAAATCCAATCGTTGGAAAATCAAGTTGCAGTATTGACCAGCCAAAGATACAAAATCCAAGCAACTGATAGAAAGAAGAGGACTACTGGTTCCATCATTTTTAAGAATGTTGAATCATCCACAGTCATTGTCAACTCCAAAATGTCATGACTGAGCCGTCTTCGCGTCATACAGGTATGAATTTCAATATCATTTTAGTTGTGTGAATGACCAGGATTAATATAATGATTTGAATTTTGTTTTTGAATAGCTCTGTCTATCCTTTGAAATGGCTCTGTCATAATGTGTTCATCCTGTACATAAAAATAAATGAAGTTTTGATTTGGATACACGATTCGCTCATTCCCAGTTTAGCCACTAATAGATTCTTATCGGATTTGATTTGCTTTCAATTGGATTTGTTTTGTATCCAATCTGAACAAAAGGTTTTCATGCTAGATTTAGAATACGATCATGTTTTGATTTGATTTCGTTATGGTTTGTATGCTGTGATTGTCGAACGATTTCGTGAGTTTGGTTGTCATGATCTTTTATTATGCTGTGTCATATAATTTTCTAAATCGAGGATACAACTCTGATCATTTCCGATTTGGAAAGAATGACTCTGTTTTCATGGAAACAATACTCTCATTTAAGTCTGTGCAAATGATATTCACACCCAAATCATGGAACGGTTTTGATCCACAACGACTATGTTAAACCCCAGCTGTTCAATTCGCTTGATTGGATTGTTGTGTATCTTCAGTTAGGATGATCGATTTTATGAGTTGTATTCGTATAAAAAATAGACTTGATTGCAGCTCTGTTAATTTTAATTTTCAGACGAGTTTGTTAACTCAAATCGACCTATGTTATTTCTGTCAAATTCGTATGAGAAAATTCGGGAAATAGTCATTTCAAAATGAATTCAAGAAATTATTTCGTGAATGATTTTGTCTGCCCCAATTTGCAATAAAAAATGATCGGAAAAATCCTGTTATCAACTGATTGATCTTGTTATGATTTCGTTAATGAACATTCACGCGCCAATTGTGATTTAATTCGCTCATGGCATGGATCATTTATTATGGCAATACAATTATGTCGATTTGAAAATGAGTTTTCTTGGATTCGATTGTGTCTCATGTCTATGAGGCAGCATAACAATTGCCTGCAATTTGTTTTAATTGTATCGATTTTAGTTTGATATGAAATGATTTCATAACTGTTTGATTATGATTCTGTTCGCCCAACTTTGTGGTAACAAACGAAACAGAGTATATGCATCTCTGTAATCATTTGAGTTTAGTTTTGTTTTGATCTCGAATTAGTGTAAAAATCTCAATTTCAATGATTTGTTTGTCTTTCAAATAGCTATTAGATACTTGTTATTAGTTGAATTTAATTCTTAAATGTTTTCAATTGATTTCAATGCTGATTCTGTGTCTTATTTAGACCAGCTACAGAATCGCAAGATTCTGTAGCTAGTCTATAGAATTATTTTTTTTATCATTTTATTAATAAAATACCCTTCTAACTTGTCCATTTTTAACCCTTTTCAGGTACATCCGAATTGCATTGGGCATGCTGGACAGTTTAGGAGATATTTGTGTGTTTTAGTTTTATTTTAGGTTCCTAGTTTAGTCAGACTTGGGACATCTTCCCAGATTTTATGTAAACAGTTTTGATAACTTCCACAGGGATGTTTTACCTTGTAGAAGGTCTTTAACTACTTATTATTTTTGTAATAAGAGCATCCTCACTTGTGGGAGAACTAGGCTATGGATTTCTAATACAAACTGAGAAAGGAGTTGATGTTTTGCTACAGTTTTCGCTTTTCAATATATCAATCTTTTGTTTCAAGTTTATGTGTGTCGTTTGCAGTTGATTATAGACTACTTTAGCTATCATAGTCTATTGCAAAATGATTTGATTTAATTAATGTGTTATCCATATCTGATTTCTTTCAATACTTAAAAAATACAACAATTACTTTGTTCAGTTAATGAATGACAGATTTCTCTTCTTCATCAATTGAATTATTTTTTATAAGTCTTTATATATAGGTTTATCTAACTGTGAATATTTATAAATCATATGATTGTTGTAATTTTTATGTCTTGTTTGTCCTGTAATTATATTAAAGAGAACTACAACTATTGTTTACAAGAAGCTCCTGGATAATTCGGTGCAGGTTTCCTCCCTCTGATCAGCTAAGACAATCATCATACAAAGGACAAATCTGGAGCATTTCTCCAGGTTAGTTTGTGATTTATTTTCGTTAGTTTGTTTAGTATAATTTAAGTAGTTTAGTTAGATATATGTTTAGTTAGATGTGTAGTTAGAATTAGTATATTAGTTGTTTAGTTTAGTTAGTTTTGTTTTATTTCTTGTTCATAAAATTATAAAATCAACAAAAAATATTTTTTTCTGTCTTAGGGCAGAATATAAGTGAGTTTTTCAGGTTTTATTCAAATCTTTAAGTTGTAGATATTGTACATTTTGTGAATAAGTTATATTTCCGTTAGTAGTTAGATATTTAATTAGTTAGAGTTAGTATAGTATTAGATAGTAGATTGTATATAGAATAGTTAGTTTAGTTTAATAGTTTGTTTTATTTATTTTTAGTTAGATTAGTTTAGTTTGTTTTAATAGTTAGTTTTAGTTAGATTAGTTAATTTAGAGAAGTTTTTATTTTTGTTTCTTAGGACCTTAGATCGGCTAACGGAGCTGCTAAACCCGTCAGGGTGGTTCATCCCAAACGGCTTGGGTTATTAGACAACCCCAGACCGGTTCCACTCTTCCAGTTGACGGACGGACAATTTCGCCCGTCAACAAATGGCGCTAGAAGGAGGGCCTAAACTTAATTAATGGCACAAGGCGGTCACAAGACTCCTGCATGACCCGATCGCTCACCTATAGTAAATAGAAGCCATTCAAATGATAATATTCCCCCTCAAATATCAACTACTTCAACCGACAATCCACAGATCACAGTTGAGCCAACAACCCCTAATCCTATAGGTGGTGACATACAAGAGATTGTCCGACAATCTCTTATAAAAACACATAGTGCTTTAGCCCGTTTGAGGCAACCTAACCGTCCGTGGGGCCAACCTTTGGATTTCTCTGATATCAGAGAACAATTAGGAGGCACCAGTCTCATTGTGAATCCTACAGATCCAAACCTAAATCCTGCTACAGGAGGATCTGGGATACCTCCTTCACCACCTCCATCATCTCCTTCCTCTTTTGGAGAAGATTCCTCTGATGAAGGCGATTCCCCTTCTTAGCCTCCCACACCCACTACACCAATGGAAAATCAGAACAACCCTGCTAGACCTTAGCTTGTTCAGGATGCTGTAGTTGTACCTGGAGCTCAGCAACCTTTACCTAAACACCCGGAGAAATGGCTTCCCAAGTTTGACCCTGACTCAAAACAGCTCGTTGAAGATCACATTAAAAAGTTTATGTTAGCCATAAGACTCTGCAATGTCGAACATGAAGACGTTGTCTATAGGTTGTTCCCCTATACTTTCGAGGGTAATGCATCCACATGGTACTTTGCCCAACAACCCCATACCATCATGTCTTGAAAAAGTTCGAGTCTTGATTTTTGGAAAAGTTCAGAGACAGTAAGCCTCCGGAAGTCCTAGTCATGGACCTTTCTAGCTTAAGAATGAACCCAAAAGAAAAATTTAAAGACTTTAATCAAAGATTCCTAACACTCAAAAATCGAATCCCTACTGATTCCATGCCTACTGAGAGTCTTATAATAGCATACTACACTAAAGATTTGCATCAAAGTATAGCTATTTGGGTTAAACGATCTAAGAAAGAGACGTTGTTAGAAGCCTTCGAGGAGGCCAGCCAGATTGAGAAAGACATACTTAGTCTTAAAGACTCTACTAGCAATGAAACTGAGACTAGTGCTTCTTCCAAAAAGAAGATCGAGATCCTCCCCAGACCCACTCAAAGTAAAACACAACCTGAAAACTCTGATTTAGAAAACTTAACCAAAGTTGTTCAAAAACTGTCAAATCAAGTTATAGACTTAAAAAGGACGACCGAAGAAGATTCCTCGAGAAAAGGGCCTTACAAACCCCCGTTCCGGAAGCCTTTTCCCACCAACCGACCTAATCCAACCACCGAAGGCCTTAATCTAGAAAGTCTGCAATGTGCCCTTCAAACAATTCTAGAAGCCCAAGATAACTTGATGCCTCCTGAGATCCCTGAGGAGGTAGTTGAACAAGAAACAGTTCAAGAAGAAGAGTCTTCTCCAAACATTTTTGGACACTTCTCGGATAGCATCTTTCAAGCTAACTTCGAGACAGTTCATCCTTATAATACCAGAAGTAAGACAACAAACAAACCTTTTTCCGAAAATACTACAACTTCGCCTCCAAAGCAATCTAAATCAGCTAGGACTAAACAAAGTAATGTGAACCCCAACTTAGATTATGATGTAGTTCAAGATCTTAAAAATTTAAGGGCTAACMTTTCTATTTATGAGTTATTGAAGTTTCCATTTCTGCTACAAAAAATGTTACAGAATATCTCAGAGAATGGCAAAAATGGTAATTCTAATGGTAACAAGGTTGTGCAAAACAAAGCTCCCCAGAAGACTTCCACTAAAAATAATCCCGATCCTCAAGATAAAGGAATCCTTCCTGTAAGTAATGTAAATAATGTAAATAATGTAGATAAAGTAGTCATAGAAATTGTGAGTAAAAATCCACAAGCTACTACTCTTAGTACTCGCAAAAATGTACCTCCTTTCCTATTAACTTTCGAGATCTTTAATAGAAACATGCACAATTATATGGTAGACTCAGGAGCGTCATCCAATGTGATGCCTTGCTCTGTTTGCCAAAAGATTAACACTGAAGTTGAACCCTCGACTTTTAAAATCATACAACTTGATCAGACAAATGTCAATGTTATTGATATAATTGTTGTGGATATTCCAGAAGTGTATGGTCTATTTTTAAGCAGGGACTAGTCAGAACAACTACATGGTTATTTCGCGACAGATTGGTCCCATCTATGGCTTCCAGAGTACGACAAGCCTAATAAAATCAAAGTAAATCGTGAGCGCTACCTTAAGTTCACGGTCACAGATTTGAACTATCCCAATGAACCATATACACCTTCTATTGATTCACCTGAAGTACAAGGGATGGATACCTTCTTCGGAAATTTCATGGCCGAGGCTTCACCTATCACCAATCTAGAACAACAGTACGAGATTGTAGCATATATGCAGCCAGCAGCTTCCACGCAAGGGTCCCATGTACCCAATGGAAATCAAATTGGGTCTCTTTATTTTCACGGGTCAAAGTCCAAAGAAGGAGCTGGAGAAGGCTGCATCATTATCGATCCGGCAGGTAACAAAACATTGATGGCATGTAGGTTGGAATTTGAATGTACTAACAATACTGCAGAATATGAGGCTTTACTGCAAGGTCTCAGAAAAGCTTTGGATATGAACATTCAAAATTTAACCGTCTTTGGTGACTCTGAAATAGTGGTCAGAAAGGTAAGAGATTCTATCCACTGTTTGTCTCTCCATCTCAAAAGCTACCAGTCTGAGGTATGGAATTTAATGAATAAATTTTCTGCTTTCAATATAAATTCTATTCCTAGATTGAATAACTCTGAAGCAGATTTATTAGCTAATGTAGCTTCTAAACTTCTTCCTACAGAAGGCTTGTCCCCAGACACATTCTCCGTTGAGCTGTTGTTTCGGCCATCCGTTCCCAACAACATCACGAACTGGAGAGTCTTTCATGATGATTAGTAGATTATTAACTTTCTTCACATGGAAGAAACCTTTCAAGGCATGGTAATAGATGAACACACGCACGATGACAATTTGCGTGATTTCACGGTAATACCAGATCCGAGAACTCCTGAATCTTCATCGGATATGGTAAACTCGATCCCTAAATCTGTAATTAGATTAGAGAAGTTTTATGATTTTCAAGATAAATTTAAAAAGATGGTCAATTGTAAAACCAATAGTTCCTCATTATCTTATGAAAAGGTGAACTTAGGAACTAATGAAAATCCTCAGTGCATTAATCTAGGGTTGGGATGTTCTCAACAAGAAAAAGTTGCATTTATTAAATTGTTCAAAGAATTTAAAGATGTATTTGCATGGACGTACGATGACCTTAAAACTTTCGACCCTAACATCATACAGCATGTCATCCCGATGAAGCCCCAAACCTTACCCTTTCAACAAAAACTAAGGAAAATGCACCCAAAGCTCGAACCGACCGTTCAAAAAGAATTGAATAAGCTCCTAAATGCTAAGATATTTTTTCTTGTTAGGCACACTCAGTGGGCTTCTAACCTTGTCCCATGTCCCAGTCAAGAAGAAAAGTGGGGAAATTCGACTCTGCGTCGATTTCCGAAACCTTAATAGAGCGTCTGATAAAGACAACTATCCTGTCCCGCCCATGGAACAGATCCTTCAACAGGTATCTGGTTCTGAGAGGCTATCCTTACTGGATGGTTTCTCGGGGTACAACCAAGTCCTGATGTCTCCGCCAGACCAACTTAAAACTACCTTTCGTACCCCGTGGGGCACTTATGCTTATAATAAAATGCCCTTTGGATTGATTAATGCCAGTGCCACTTTTCAGAGAGGAATGGACATTTCTTTCTGAGGCTTAATCAATCAGTCCATCGTAGTTTACTTAGATGATGTGACTGTATTTTCCAAAAACAAAAATGACCATCTAGCTCACTTACGAGCCGTTCAACTGCGATGTTGCAAATACGACATCTCCTTGAATCCCAAAAAATCCATCTTTGTAGTAGAACAGGGTAAAATCTTAGGATTCATTGTGTCTAGTGAAGGGATGATTATTGACCCTGAAAGGACTCAAGTCATCGTGAAACTTCCCCCTCCTACATCCAAAAAATCTATGCAGTCTTTCTTAGGCCGGATTAACTTCGTGAGAAGATTTGTCCCCAGTTTCTCTGAAATGGTCAGGCCTTTACAGAATCTGATTAAGAAAGACACCCAATATCACTGGGGACCCCTAGAAAATCAAGCTTTTAATGCAATAAAGAAGGCCATAATAGACGCTATGTCTCTCATGAGCCCAGATTTTTCACAAGACTTTACACTCTACACTTTTGCTTCTGACCGTTCCTATGTCGTCGTCCTAACCCAAAAGAATGCCGAAAACAATGAAGTACCCATTGCCTTTATGAGCTCTGCTTTCAAGGGCACTGAACTTAACTATCCAGCGGTAGATCCGCAAGCCTACACTATTTTCAAAGCAGTTAAGCACTTCTGGTCCTATCTTTTGAAGTCAAGGACGAAAGTCATTGTCCCCTACCCAGCCGTGAGGAACCTGTTAGTGCAGAAGGAACTAGGAGAAAAGAGAGCTAACTAGGTCACCTCCTTGCAGGAGTATGACTTGGAAATCACCCCAGCTCATATAGTGAGAGGCCAAGGATTATGCAAGCTAGTTGCTGATTCAGCGGCAGGACAGCAAGAAGAAAGCGATACGTCAAACCTAGGACAACGCGATCAAAGTCTAATCTATTGCGCACAAAACTCTGTCAATCCTTGGTATGATGATATAAGATTCTGTCTTGAACATGGGTTAGTCCCTTGTCACCTGGACCCCGCTAAAAGAAGAACGCTAAGATTAAAGTCTACCTCCTTTCATTTGGTTAATGGTGTTCTGTTTCGTCAAAATTTTGACGGCGTATTGATGCGTTGTCTTGAAAAAGACGAAGCAGAAAAAGTCTTGCTAGAGTTGCATGCAGGAGAAGATGGCAGTCATTTTGGTGGTGACACCACTGCTCATAAGGTTTTAAGAGCCGGTTATTACTGCCCACACTTTTTAGAGACGCCCATGCCTTGTGTCATAAATGTATCATCTGTCAGAAAGCATTAGGGCGGTTACAAAAACCAACCTTTCCTTTGCAACCCGTTTCGGTAGATTCTCCTTTTCAGCAGTGGGGCCTTGATATCGTAGGTCCAATCAACCCTCCATCCTCGCAATAGCACAAGTTTATTGTGATAGCCACATATTACTTTACCCGATGGTCTGAAGCTGTTGCGTTAAGAACTGTCAACACCAGTCAGGTAATTGCCTTTCTAAATTCGAATATCATCACTCGTTTCGGTATCCTTGACTATTTAGTATTCGATAATGCTTCTTACTTTTCCTCT
>ML796900.1:238499-269950 GCA_009831015.1 Picea engelmannii | reverse complement strand
TTTCTATTTATGAGTTATTGAAGTTTCCATTTCTGCTACAAAAAATGTTACAGAATATCTCAGAGAATGGCAAAAATGGTAATTCTAATGGTAACAAGGTTGTGCAAAACAAAGCTCCCCAGAAGACTTCCACTAAAAATAATCCCGATCCTCAAGATAAAGGAATCCTTCCTGTAAGTAATGTAAATAATGTAAATAATGTAGATAAAGTAGTCATAGAAACTGCGAGTAAAAATCCATAAGATACTACTCTTAGTACTCGCAAAAATGTACCTCCTTTCCTATTAACTTTCGAGATCTTTAATAGAAACATGCACAATTGTATGGTAGACTTAGGAGCGTCATCCAATGTGATGCCTTGGTTTGTTTGCCAAAAGATTAATGCTGAAGTTGAACCCTCGACTTTTAAAATCATACAACTTGATCGGACAAATGTCGATGTTATAGGCGAACCAAAGAATGTGCTTATTAGATTATCGTCTAACCCCAAGGTTCATCAAGTTATTGATATAATTGTTGTGGATATTCCAGAAGTGTATGGTCTATTTTTAAGCAGGGACTAGTCAGAACAGCTACATGGTTATTTCGCGACAGATTGGTCCCATCTATGGCTTCCAGAGAATGGCAAGCCTAATAAAATCAAAGTAAATCGTGAGCGCTACCTTAAGTTCACGGTCATATATTTGAACTATCCCAACGAACCGTATACACCTTTTGTTGATTCACCTGAAGTACAAGGGATGGATACTTTCTTCGGCAATTTCATGGTCGAGGCTTCACCTATCACCAATCCAGAACAACAGTCTGAGATTGTAGCATATATGCAGCCAGCAGCTTCCACGCAAGGGTCCCATGTACCCAATGGAAATCAAATCGGGTCTCTTTATTTTGACGGGTCAAAGTCCAAAGAAGGAGCTGGAGAAGGCTGCATCATTATCGATCCGGCAGGTAACAAAACATTGATGGCATGTAGGTTGGAATTTGAATGTACTAACAATACTGCAAAATATGAGGCTTTACTGCAAGGTCTCAGAAAGATTTGGATATGAACATTCAAAATTTAACCGTCTTTGGTGACTCTGAAATAGTGGTTAGAAAGGTAAGAGATTCTATCCACTGTCTGTCTCTGCATCTCAAAAGCTACCAGTCTGAGGTATGGAATTTAATGAATAAATTTTTTGCCTTCAATATAAATTCTATTCCTAGATTGAATAACTCTGAAGTAGATTTATTAGCTAATGTAGCTTCTAAACTTCTTCCTGCAGAAGGCTTGTTCCTAGACGCATTCTCCGTTGAGCTGTTGTTTCGGCCATCCATTCCCGACAACATCACGAACTGGAGAGTGTTTGATGACGATCAGCAGATTATTAACTTTCTTCACATGGAAGAAACCTTTCAAGGCATGGTAATAGACGAACACACGCACGACAACAATTTGCGTGATTTCACGGTAATACCAGATCCGAGAACTCCTGAATCTTCATCAGATATGGTAAACTCGATCCCTAAATCTGTAATTAGATTAGAGAAGTTTTATGATTTTCAAGATAAATTTAAAAAGACGGTCAATTGTAAAACCAATAGTTCCTCGTTATCTTATGAAAAGGTGAACTTAGGAACTAATGAAAATCCTCAGTGCATTAATCTAGGGTTGGGATGTTCTCAACAAGAAAAAGTTGCATTTATTAAATTGTTCAAAGAATTTAAAGATGTATTTGCATGGACGTATGATGACCTTAAAACTTTCGACCCTAACATCATACAACATGTCATCCCGATGAAGCCCCAAACCTTACCCTTTCAACAAAAACTAAGGAAAATGCACCCAAAGCTCGAACTGACCGTTCAAAAAGAATTGAATAAGCTCCTAAATGCTAAAATAATTTTTCTTGTTAGGCACACTCAGTGGGTTTCTAACCTTGTCCCAGTCAAGAAGAAAAGTGGGGAAATTCGACTCTGCGTCGATTTCCGAAACCTTAATAGAGCGTCTGATAAAGACAACTATCCTGTCCCGCCCATGGAACAGATCCTTCAACAGGTATCTGGTTCTGAGAGGCTATACTTACTGGATGGTTTCTCGGGGTACAACCAAGTCCTGATGTCTCCGCCAGACCAACTTAAAACTACCTTTCGTACCCCGTGGGGCACTTATGCTTATCATAAAATGCCCTTTGGATTGATTAATGCCAGTGCCACTTTTCAGAGAGCAATGGACATTGCTTTCCGAGGCTTAATCAATCAGTCCATCGTAGTTTACTTAGATGATGTGACTGTATTTTCCAAAAACAAAAATGATCATCTAGCTCACTTACGATCCATCTGACTGCGATGTTGCAAATACGGCATCTCCTTGAATCCCAAAAAATCCATCTTTGTAGTAGAACAGGGTAAAATATTAGGATTCATTGTGTCTAGTGAAGGGATGATTATTGACCCCGAAAGGACTCAAGTCATCGCGAAACTTCCCCCTCCTACATCCAAAAAATCTATGCAGTCTTTCTTAGGCCAAATTAACTTCGTGAGAAGATTTGTCCCCAGTTTCTCCGAAATGGTCAGGCCTTTACATAATCTGATTAAGAAAGACACCCAATATCACTGGGGACCCCTAGAAAATCGAGTTTTTAATGCAATAAAGAAGGCCATAATAGACGCTATGTCTCTCATGAGCCCAGATTTTTCACAAGACTTTACACTCTACACTTTTTCTTATGACCATTCCTATGCCGTCGTCCTAACCCAAAAGAATGCAGAAAACAATGAAGTACCCATTGCCTTTATGAGCTTTGCTTTCAAGGGCACTGAACTTAACTATCCAACGGTATATCCACAAGCCTACACTATTTTCAAAGCAATTAAGCACTTATGGTCCTATCTTTTGAAGTCAAGGACGAAAGTCATTGTCCCCTACCCAGCCGTGAGGAACCTGTTAGTGCAGAAGGAACTAGGAGAAAAGAGAGCTAACTAGGTCACCTCCTTGTAGGAGTATGACTTGGAAATCACCCCAGTTCAGATAGTGAGAGGCCAAGGATTATGCAAGCTAGTTGCTGATTTAGCAGCAGGACAGCAAGAAGAAAGCGATACGTCAAACCTAGGACAACGCGATCAAAGTATAATCTGTTGCACACAAAACTCTGTCAATCCTTGGTATGATGATATAAGATTCTATCTTGAACATGGGTCAGTCCCTTGTCACATGGACCCCGCTAAAAGAAGAGCGTTGATATTAAAGTCTACCTCCTTTCATTTGGTTAATGGTGTTCTGTTTCGTCAAAATTTTGACGGTGTATTGATGCGTTGTCTTGAAAAAGACGAAGCAGAAAAAGTCTTGCTAGAGTTGCATGAAGGAGAAGCTAGCGGTCATTTTGGTGGTGACACCATTGCTCATAAGGTTTTAAGAGCCGGTTATTACTGGCCCACACTTTTTAGAGACGCCCATGCCTTGTGTCATAAATGTATCATCTGTCAGAAAGCATTAGGGCGGTTACAAAAACCAGCCTTTCCTTTGCAGCCCGTTTCGGTAGATTCTCCTTTTCAGCAGTGGGGCCTTGATATCATAGGTCCAATCAACCCTCCATCCTCACAACAACACAAGTTTATTGTGATAGCCACAGATTACTTTACCCGATGGTCTGAAGCTGTTGCGTTAAGAACTGTCAACACCAGTCAGGTAATTGCCTTTCTAAATTCGAATATCATCACTCGTTTCGGTATCCTTGACTATTTAGTATTCGATAATGCTTCTTACTTTTCCTCTCTTGAGATGAGCGAGTTCGCTTTGGAAAAAGGAATTAAGCTGAAGTATTCTGCTAGCTATTACCCCCAGGGCAACGGATTGGCAGAATCGACAAACAAGAACTTGATCAAAATCATCAAGAGAACAGTGGTTGAAAATCACAAAAATTGGCACAACGCACTGCTAAACGCGTTATGGGCTGATAGGGTAACACCAAAAGCCGCTGTAGGTAACTCCCCCTTTTTTCTCGTTTCTGGTAGAGAAGCAATTATGCCACCTCACATTCTTTTTCCTTCACTTCAGTTGTCACAGAAAGTCCAAGAAGAAGATTTTCCCCCTTTGGAAAACCGAATTAACACTTTGATGAAGCTAGAAGAGGTAAGAGCCCAAGCTAAACGTAAGTTATATCAACATCAACTATTGGTTAAAAGCTGGTTCGATTCTCATTCTTCTTCTGATAGGAATTTTGAAGTAGGTGATCTCATCTTGAAGTGGGACAAACCACACGAGGGAAAGGGAGAGCACACAAAATTTCAAAATTTGTGGCTTGGACCGATTTTAATTGCTGAAAAGTTGGGTCCCAGTTCTTTTCGGTTGAAAAATCTTGAAGGGAAGTCTGACACCTACCCGGTAAATGGCCAAGCCTTGAAAAGATACTTTGCTTGATAACTACCCTTGTATATTATGTACATAATTTGCTTTTGTTTGCTTTTTCGTTTGCTTTCTATTTTTTATTTTTCTTTGAATTTATCAGTTTGTGTTTTTGGAAATGCACATACCTTTGTACCGAGCTATTCAGATAAAGAAAACAGAAAATTCCTTCACTGAAATAACTTCTGAGAAATTTGTACAAACATCAATGGTATATTTTTGAAATTTATATCTATGTTGGAAAAGTCTGTTGTTTGAAAGAAGTTGACTGATTTCGATCTCTGAGTAAAGCTTGTCATGATCATCTTTTATCTTTTTACGCTGTCCCTATTTCGTAAAGGAATGACTCAGAAGATGTCTCCTTACCTTAGGAAGTTGTTTTCATAAATAAAACATCTCTGGATCTAGATAAAGGACAGTTCTAAAAAATTCTGATGAGGTCTGAAAAAATATGTTAAAATATCATGATTTTCAGCGTCACCCCTCTCGACTATATATCTATAAAAAAATAAAAAAATAAAATTATTAATAGAGCTGTGGGAAGTGGTTGTAAACCCGTCGAGATGTTGAACAGGTCTGCTGGCAGCGGGTAAATGCATGCATGGTGCCAAGACAACTTCGTCAGGGTACTGAACAGGCCCGCTGGCAGCAAAGCAATGTCGGGTATATGAAAATTTGCAAATAAGAAACCTCTTTAATGTCCTTTATTCTGATGTAGAACTTCTTGACAGGATACAGATGTTAGAGTGGGTTAAATGGCAACCCTGTCGAGGCTATGGACACCTGCTGGCAGAAGTGGCTCTGTCAACAGTATTGGATATTTTATCTTTAATATCGTGACTTGCTGGTCTTAAGACTGTTATCTGTTTTCATCTTTTAAAACATTGCTGGAATAGTTGGTTAATGATGATGTTTATACGATTTTCTGGTTGTTATTTTTGAGTTGGAATTATCTTTGCTGTCCTAATCTGAATTTGTTCCTTTTGGAAGAGATAACTGCTTCTACCAGTGCGGCGCCATTGTTGGCAACCAATTCACATTTTTCCACTGTTTTATAAGCTGCCTACACCAATGTTTTACAAACATCTATTTTTCGTCGCAGTTCTCAAATAAACGACACTTTTATTTTTGTGACATTTGCGCATTTACCTTCATTTTTGTTTTCACGACTGTAAGCGTGAAAATTTGGTCTTTCGAAGTCACATTAAAATCATTATTGAACTATCGTTATCCTTCTTGTCGATATGCCTATGAGCTTACTTTTCACTTATCATTATACAGTTGGAAAGACCTTTTGATCTGCACTCATTTGGCATTCTTTGATTGATCATGTAGTTTCATTTCATGAGTGATTAAGTTTGTGATTCATTGGCGATTGGATTTATTTGTCCTTTGATTTAATTGACCATTGGTTTCATGAAAATATATAGGTGTTATGATTAAATCCTTGATATTTTTCATTTGACATGACACCTAGTTTCAAAACGCATTGGTACCTCGCTTCAACTCTTGATATGAATTGATACATCATATGTCACATAGTCAAAACGCATTGGTATTGGTTTCGATTTGTATGTTGGGTGTTTAAAAATATGGCATAACTTTGATTGCGTGCATTGTTTTATATACATACCATTGATTTCATTGGTCAACCAAGTGACATAATTGTTGAACTATACTATAATGGGTTGAACAGCTATAAGCGGTGGTGGTTGTACCTTGGCAATAACTATTATGCATGGCATAAATAAGCTCCACCACCATCGCACGATGTCATTAATGTCTATCCCTTATCCCTGTTTCACCTCTGTTAGCTTAGGTAACCCTTCGCGCACTCTGCTCCTGTGTATGCTATGACCCAAACCCTGGCTCGTTCACCGTGTGCTCGGCTCCATGGCACCGGTGGTACGAATCAAGCCGAACGGTAGCCAAGCCAAACTACTGTTCGACAATGCATGGAAAGACTTAGAGGATAACGGTTGGCTCACCTTTGTGTAGAGGTTTGAGGGTTTTAATTTATTTGTTGCACAACAGTTCACCCTGACTTTTGATGGCTGTAGAGCCAAGGTGGACGACATTTAGTTGGAAATCAATGAGTATTTTATTAGTTCTGCTACAGGGTTACCGTCCTTGGGCTAGCGTTGGTTTAAAAACTCTAAGGTCGAGGAGGTGCCATGGCCGCTATTGTTCGTCTCATGAAAGGTCACATCCTATGACAAAGGAATGCCCATATCCATGCTTAAACCATGATGGCATGACCTTTTGATAGTAGTTAAACAATTCGTGACCTGTGAGGGTCGATACAGACTCGTTTTTTCTCTACCACCTGCGTTTGTTAATGAATTTTATAGGGTATCCATTGAATATGCCTTTCTATTTCCAGTGTAGCCTGTACAAAATGTCAAAAAGGTTTAAAAGGGAGAAGGCTGATAGTAGCCTGTTCCATCATGGACTAATTAAAATTATCATTGTTCATCATTTAATTCTCCACGGTGATAGCTGGCGAGCTTTTATCGCTCGAAATGGTTTTGATGATACAGACCCTGTCCAGATTGAAAAGCCTGTGGTTAATGAAACCAAGGTCGGGACACCCATGCCCTTCCATGTCCTACTACCCTCTCCTAAGCTTTCGGTTGACCCTGATATTGACTTACCAGACGTTATAACTGAGAAGGCTGAGGTTATTAAAAATCCTGTGAGCAAAAAGGCCAAGGAAAACCCTATTGTTGATGCTAAGGGTAAAAAGAACGCTCGGCTTATTTCGAGAATGGATAGGAATAAACCTAAACCCACTGCTAAGCAGAAGCCCATAGTCCTTAGTGAAGATTTGGACTCTGACATAGAACGCTTCCTAGCCAGTGAGTACCCTTACTCACAAGGTCTGTGCTCCAAGCCACCTTATGATTTCGTTTCTAATCTACCCCTTTGCTTAAAGAATAATCCTTGCTACTCTGGGATCAGACTACCTAACGAACCCCTCAACAATGTAACCAAACCCTCACCTGCACTTTCGAAACCTGGACAGTCATCCTGTGACCAATGTGATTTGTGGTTGGAATGATACTATATAGACGTTCCCCTACCTCAATCAAAAATCCAATCGTTGGAAAATCAAGTTGCAGTATTGACCAGCCAAAGATACAAACTCCAAGCAACTGATAGGAAGCAGAGGACTACTGGTTCCATCATTTTTAAGAATGTTGAATCAGCCACAGTCGTTGTCAACTCCAAAATGTCATGACCGAGCCGTCTTCTCGTCATACAGGTATGAATTTCAATATCATTTTAGTTGTGTGAATGACCAGGATTAATATAATGATTTGAATTTTGTTTTTGAATAGCTCTGTCTATCCTTTGAAATGGCTCTGTCATAATGTGTTCATCCTGTACATAAAAATAAATGAAGTTTCGATTTGGATACACGATTCGCTCATTCCCAGTTTAGCCACTAATAGATTCTTATCGGATTTGATTTGCTTTCAATTGGATTTGTTTTGTATCCAATATGAACAAAAGGTTTTCATGCTAGATTTAGAATACGATCATGTTTTGATTTGATTTCATTATGGTTTGTATGCTGTGATTGTTGAACGATTTCGTGAGTTTGGTTGTCACGATCTTTTAATATGCTGTGTCATATAATTTTCTAAATCGAGGATACAACTCTGATCATTTCCGATTTGGAAAGAATGACTCTATTTTCATGGAAACAATACTCTCATTTAAGTCTGTGCAAATGATATTCACACCCAAATCATGGAACGGTTTTGATCCACGACGACTATGTTAAACCCCAGCTGTTCAATTCGCTTGATTGGATTGTTGTGTATCTTCAGTTAGGATGATCGATTTTATGAGTTGTATTCGTATCAAAAATAGACTTGATTGCAGCTCTGTTAATTTTAATTTTCAGACGAGTTGGTTAACTCAAATCGACCTATGTTATTTCTGTCAAATTCGTATGAGGAAATTCGGGAAATAGTCATTTCAAAATGAATTCAAGAAATGATTTCGTGAATGATTTTGTCTGCCCCAATTTGCAATAAAAAACGATCGGACAAATCCTGTTATCAACTGATTGATCCTGTTATGATTTCGTTAATGAACATTCACGCGCCAATTGTGATTTAATTCGCTCATGGCATGGATCATTTGTTATGGCAATACAGTTATGTCGATTTGAAAATGAGTTTGCTTGGATTCGATTGTGTCTCATGTCTATGAGGCAGCATAACAATTGCCTGCAATTTGTTTTAATTGTATCGATTTTAGTTTGATATGAAACAATTTCATAACTGTTTGATTATGATTCTGTTCGCCCAACTTTGTGGTAACAAACGAAACAGAGTATATGCATCTCTGTAATCATTTGATTTTAGTTTTGTTTTGATCTCGAATTAGTGTAAAAATCTCAATTTCAATGATTTGTTTGTCTTTCAAATAGCTATTAGATACTTGTTATTTTTTGAATTTAATTCTTAAATGATTTCAATTGATTTCAATGCTGATTCTGTGTCTTATTTAGACCAGCTACAAAATCGCAAGATTCTGTAGCTAGTCTATAGAATTAAATTTTTTATCATTTTATTAATAAAATACCCTTCTAACTTGTCCATTTTTAACCCTTTTCAGGTACATCCGAATTGCATTGGGCATGCTGGACAGTTTAGGAGATATTTGTGTGTTTTAGTTTTATTTTGGGTTCCTAGTTTAGTCAGACTTGGGACATCTTCCCAGATTTTATGTAAAGAGTTTTGATAACTTCCACAGGGATGTTTTACCCTGTAAAAGGTCTTTAAATACTTATTATTTTTGTAATAAGAGAATCCTCACTTGTGGGAGAACTAGGCTATGGATTTCTAATACAAACTGAGACAGGAGTTGATGTTTTGCTACATCTTTCGCTTTTCAATATATCAATCTTTTGTTTCAAGTTTATGCATGTCGTTTGCAGTTGATTATAGACTACTTTAGCTATCATAGTCTATTGCAAAATGATATGATTTAATTAATGTGTTATCCATATCTGATTTCTTTCAATACTTAAAAAATACAACAATTACTTTGTTCAGTTAATGAATGACAGATTTCTCTTCTTCATCAATTGAATTATTTTGTATAAGTCTTTGCGTATAGGTTTATATAATTGTGAAGATTTATAAATCATATGATTGTTGTAATTTTTATGTCTTGTTTATCCTGTAATTATATTAAAGAGCACTACAACTATCATTTACGAGAAGCTCCTGGATAATTCGGTGCAGGTTTCCTCCCTCCGATCAGCCAAGACAATCATCATACACAGGACAAATCTGGAGCATTTCTCCAGGTTAGTATGTGATTTATTTTCGTTAGTTTGTTTAGTATAGTTTAAGTAGTTTAGTTAGATATATGTTTAGTTAGATGTGTAGTTAGAATTAGTATATTAGTTGTTTAGTTTAGTTAGTTTTGTTTTATTTCTTGTTCATAAAATTATAAAATCAACAAAAAATATCTTTTTCTGTCTTAGGGAAGAATATAAATGAGTTTTTCAGGTTTTATTCAAATATGTAAATTGTAGATATTGTACATTTTGTGAATAAGTTATATTTCCGTTAGTAGTTAGATATTTAATTAGTTAGAGTTAGTATAGTATTAGATAGTAGATTGTATATAGAATAGTTAGTTTAGTTTATTAGTTTGTTTTATTTCTTTTTAGTTAGATTAGTTTAGTTTGTTTTAATAGTTAGTTTTAGTTAGATTAGTTAATTTAGAGTAGTTTTTCTTTTTGTTTCTTAGGACCTTAGATCGGCTAATGGAGCCGCTAAACCCATCAGGGTGGTTCATCCCAAATAGCTTGGGTTATTAGACAACCATGGACCGGTTCCACTCTTCCAGTTGACGGACGGTCAATTTCGCCCATCAACATGTTGATACACAATGATGTGTTTATACCTATGCATGTTCCATCACTAGGTAAATATGTGTATTATGTTTCATTCATATATGATTTCTCAAGGAACACATTGATTTATTTTCTTAGAAACAAATCTGAGGTATTTGATAAATTTAAAGAGTTTAAGGCTCTGGTAGAAAATCAGACAGAGAATAAAATAAAGGTATTGAGGACAGATAATGGTGGAGAATTTTGTGGAAATGAATTCGAACAATTTTGTAAGAAGTGTGGTATAGCAAGGCAAAAGACTACTCCATACACACCTCAGCAGAACGGAGTTGCAGAAAGTATGAACATGACACTGATGGAAAAATCAAGGATCATTCTTAGTGGTGTCAAGTTAGGAGAGGAATTTTGGGCAGAGGCAATGGGTACAACATGTTACCGGGTCAATCAATCACCCTCATCAGCATTGGATGATAAAACTCCACATGAGGTATGGACTAGTAAAAAACCCTCTCTTGAACATGTTAGAGTGTTTGGTTGTGATGCTTATTTACATGTTCCAAAGGAAAATAGGAGTAAGTTGGATAATAAAGATGAAAAGTGTATCTTTATTGGTTATAAATATGGTGTGAAAGGTTATAATCTTTGGAACCCATAAACTAAGAAGATTGTTTACAGTCAGGATGTTGTTTTTAGAGATGTGAAATATGTTCCCAAACAGGAATTCCTACCAAGGCAAGAAGAACCTGAGAAAATAAAGTTTCAATTGGATGATGCAAAACCAGAATCAACTGAAGAAGATGAAGCAGAAGAAGAAGAAACTCACTCCCCTTTATTGAGGAGATCAGTGAGGCAAAGAAGGCAACCAGAAAGGTATAGTCCACCTGATTTTCATTCTAATTTTTCTTTATCTATTACTGATGATGATCCCAAAACTGTTGGGGAAGCAGTGAATTCGGAGGATAGTAAACTCTAGAAGAAGGTCATGCTTGAAGAAATGGATTCCTTGGATAAGAACAAGGCATGGGATCTAGTTGAGTTTCCAGCTGGAAGAAAATTTGTTGGTAGCAAATGGTTGATTAAGAAAAAGTTTAATGCAGATGGAAAAGTGGAGAAATAGAAAGCTTGGTTAGTAGAAAAAGGTTATTCCCAGGTAGAGGGAATTGAATTTGGTGAGATTTTGTCTCATGTTGCCAAGTTAACTTCTATTAAATTTATTTTATCCATTGTTGCTTCTTTTGATCTTGAAGTGGAACAGATGGATGTGAAGACAACATTCCTACATGGGGATCTGGAAGAAGAAATCTACATGAAGCAACCAAAAGGATTTGTAGTGAAGGGAAAGAAAGATCTAGTCTATAAGATAAATAAGTCACTATATGGTCTGAAGTAATCACCTAGGATGTGGTACCAAAATTTTGACACATACATCCTTGGATTGGGATTTGTGAGAAGTAGGGATGATCACTGTGTATATTCCAAGCTGGTTGGTAATCACTTCATTTATGTAGTGTTGTTTTTTGATGACATGTTGTTGGTGGGAAATAACATGGATGTTATCAAGGAGGTGAAATCGCAGCTATCCTCCAAATTTGACATGAAGGATCTCAATGTTGCTAACTTCATTATTGGAATGGAGATTAAAAGAGACCATGCAAATATGAAATTTTGGTTGAATCAGAGAACATATATTGAGACGATATTGCAAAGGTTTAATATGCATGGAAGTAAATCGGTCAAGGTTCCTATTCCTATAGGTGTAAATTTATCTGCAGATCAGTGTACCAAGACACAAGAAGAAGAAGAGGACATGTACCATGTTTTGTATGTCAGTGAAGTTAGCAGTTTGATGTATGCAATGGTTTGTACTAGACCAGACATTGCACAAGTAGTGGGATTTTTGAGAAGGTATATGTCAAAACCAAGGAAGGAGTATTGGAGAGAAGTAAAGAGGGTCTTTAGGTATTTGCATGGCACTACCAGTTATGGATTGTGCTGCCAAGGAAGACCTGGATTGGATAGAGTGTTGGACATACATGGGTTTGTTGATGCAGACTCTTTTGGAGATCTGGATCATAGAAGATCTACAAGTGGGTATGTGTTTAACCTATTTGGAGGAGAAATATGTTGGATGAGAAAAACATAGGTTGTAGTGGCACTCTCAACTATAGAAGATGAATACATGGCAGCCACTCATGCAAGAAAGGAAGCAGTATAGTTACAGAGATTGTGTTCAGGTATTGGGTTGGTACAACAAGAAGTGAGATTAGATTGTGATAGTCATAGTGCAATCTTCCTGGAAAGGAACCCTGCTTATCATTTGAAGAAAAAGCATATTGATGTTCAGTATCACTTTGTGAGAGACATGGTTGAAGAAAAGAAGGTGTTGCTAGAAAAGGTTGACACTTTGAAGAATGTTGCAGATTCATTGACAAATTCTGTGAGCACAAAGAAGTTCTCCTGGTGTAGAGTAACAATGGGCATTGTTTCCCTGGATTGTTGACTATGTAATCATATGAACCCATGCATGTAAATAAAACAACAAGTGGGATAATGTTGGTTATGTGTTATATTCTTTGCATATGTGTGTCTGGGCATGTCAAATTCGACAACTGCGTCTGACGATCCCAACTTCCTTCGTTCTTTGTGCCATGTGCGCAAGGCACTTTACTGGGGGGTCCAAGGGGGGGCCAGGATTCCCCCCCCCTGGTTACATGTGGAGTTTAGCTTTGGTAAGTACCCCATAGCCATCGGGGTTCAGGGCAATACACCAAAATTTATTTTTGGGCGTTTGTTTCTATTTTAGCAGGTTTTGCTACTTTTAGCGGTTTTCTAAATTAATCTCGGATTAAGGGATTAGGGTTTTGGTAGCTACGGAATACCTAAAATATTGTATATATTGTATTGTGAATGGTGAAATTAACACAATGAAGAGTTGAAAGGTGTGACACCAAGGAAGGCTAGTTTTCTCCCAGTTAAGGATTTCTAGCGTAAATCTCTATGTACTATGTGTATGAGCCATTAATTAATTTCTATTTTTCTTAAGAATCTGTATGCATTGCTTTACTTCACAGTTTTAAAACTTACATGCCTCAATGTAGAAAGGCTACATGGAATGCTAGCAGGTGACAAAATCATGGGAGACTGTTAGTCAGTTGAGCAAGTGGAGAGGAGATGGAAGGGACAAAACCCTGGAGCTGAGAAGGATACAAAAGAAAGCATGGACAATAGAGAGAAGGTTGACATTGGTTGTAGTTAATTCATTGATTCATTGTTGTTGTCTATTGTGGAAGAGCTTGATTTGAGCCTTAGTAGAATTGTAATGTCTCCACTTATAGTCTGAGTCTGTCATAGATGAAATGCTTGAAGGAATGCATGTAGCACACTGTATTGTAAATTTGAGAATCATATAAGGGAATATGAGACCCTTTTGTTGTCAATATATATTTTTCTTAATGTATGTATGTTCTTAATGGATTGAGGATGATAATAAAGCTACAACAGTTCTGATATATTATGTGTCACTTATGTATCAATTGGATATGTGTGTGTGTTGTTTTAGCATGTTGATAATATTAAGTTGTCATCCATGGAATGGATGAATGTTATCCCAAATGGATTCTGGTGTGTTTAGCCTTCAACCCCGACACAAGACCAGATGGTCTCTATGATCCTCATAGCATCTCAGGTGAGACCTTATTCAGCCTTGGCTAAAAATTGATATGTTGATGCTTTGGGGGTTTTGTTGGTCAACTATGGAAAGTAAAAGACATTGAAATGCATTACCTCGACAAATGAGACATTTATTAATTATTTTCTTTTAAATGTCCTTTAATTTTATGGTGAAGTGTTTCATTACTCTCAGGACCTTAGGGACTTTGATTTTCATAGTGCTAGTTGCAACACCTCTAGGCCTTTATCCCCTTCTTACCATTGTTGGCATTATTGATTTTTTGTTGTCATTGATGGAAACATGAGTCAAACATATACAGTAATCAAACAAAAAGGAAGATCACCTTAGCAAAGAAGAAATTCATGATAACTGTTGATCATGATAGGATCAACAGTGATCCTATGTTCCTAAAGCTCAGGAAAAGTAGCATGCATTGAATCCACATACAGAGTAAAGAATGCACAAACAGTTATTAAAATATCAGGAGAAATAGCGATGAACAGATCAGAAATAAGAGCATTGAACACCCTTAGAAATGTGAGGAAACTCTGTTACAGTAGGTCGAAATCTCAACCGTTGATTGAAACCAAGTGGAAGGATAGCATAAGTTTTGGCACTTCACCACTTCGACAATTACTAGAGATAAGGAAGAATCCATGAAATCCCAAAGTCATGAAATAAAATCCAACTGTCGATCAGGAAGGAGTTTCAGATGAGTTCTCAGTTGTTAGATCAAGATTTAATTTAGAATTGAATGTTGATCATCGATATGGAATGGAAATTTTGAACCATCAGATCGTACTGAAGGAAAGAAGGAAGTCAAATTTGACGATGACCACTCCAGTGATAAGAAGTTCATAAATACCAAGAATACCCGAAGGTTGGAGCCGCTAAGTCCTGAAGTGAATAAAGGCCATCAAATATTGGCAATGCATGGTAACCGTTGGATGAGGATAGGAGAGTCCAATGGTGGTCAACTCCGACGCTAACCACTCTAGCGAAAAAGTTTGAATCATGTAGGAATACCTGAAGGCCGAAGCCTCGAAGTCATGTACTCCCATCGACCGTCGGATCAAAGAATGAGTTGGGAAATATCATTAACTGTTGATCGACATAAAGTGGAAGGATAGGGTAATCCTTGAAATCCTAAAGTCTAGAAGTAACACTAAGTATTGATCCATTTCGGGACCATTCTCAATTGTTGGATGAATTAGTGGAAGTATAGGATAAGCAAGGCCAAAGGAATGAAGTCTTGAAGTAAACAGAGTTTGTCGAATCAAGACAAGAAAAGATCAAACGGTGGAAAAACATATTCGACACTTTGGCAATAATCGAAGGTTGATATAAAAGTGCAAAACTTCTAGAGCCACAAAGTGCAAATCCATGATCCAGGAGGGAGACATGTGGTAGGAGACAAAGATGATATATGGCCCAATTAGGTGGTAATAAGTGTCAAAATACATATGGCACATAAGGTCTGTGAAAGTCACAAATCAAGGTGACACGTGGCATCCACTCATCTAGTGCCACGTCAACAAGCCACGTCACTCGGGGACTACATCCTTCGGGGATGTCCAGCTTCTCCTACCAGCAAATATACCTGAAGCGTCGAAGGCCAAAGTCACGAATTAACATTTGGCCATTGATCTAAGATCCTATGGAATATTTCTTGACTACCCAATCAAGTACGGTGGAAGGATAGAGTAAGCGTGAATCGTGAAGTAACGCTAATCGTTGATCTACTTCGGGAGAGTTATCGACCGTTGATCAAGCATAGTAGAAGGATAGTGTAAGCAGAGGTGTTAACTGACAGTAAGCAGTCACCACCATTTTATGACTAATTCAATAGGTAAACCTCTGGAGGAATTGCTCTACTCTAGAGTCCTGGAGCCAGGAATAGTCAAAGTCCCGAAGTGAACAAGAATTGTTCATCTCAACTCCTGATTAAGTCATGATTGTCGATTTTTTTTTTCATCCAGGATCATCCATCCAACGGAAGATTAAATATTGACTGCCCGATATACTAGTGAATATAGTATACACACTTCAGTCAAATTTACTCCGGGAGGGTTGAAATAATGCAAAGGCTGGAAGTCCCTAAGGATGAAGTACCAGAGAACCTAGAATTTAATAAGGATTGTAAAGGACCTAGAAGTAAATAAACCCTCGGATGTTTGAATACGGTCCCATGTAGAAGAATAGAAGCAGGAGAAGAAAGGCCTAACATAACAATGTTTGGAACGAATAAGCTCATGGTTTCAAGCTCTCAGTCACATGAATTTTGGAATGAAGGGAGTGTCTATTGATTAAGACTCGAATTCACAACAGTTCAAGAACTGTAGACTAATGAACCGATACACAGTCATGATTAAATAAGAGTTAAATCATGAGCATTATGAATAAAGAATAAAAAGGAAAAATGATATTATTTAAAGTTTAATATTAGCATTTAAATGAAAGAGTACAATGGTTCATTGTCAAAGGCCGCAATGGTTCAAATTCACACTAGTTGGAAGACTATATAAACAAGAAAGACTGGTGAGAAGAAAGTGTCTTGCTAGATTATATATATATATATATATATATATATATATATATATATAATGGATTGAATGGAAGTTCATTCTACCAGGTTGGTGCATGTTTACAAGATGAGTCTTGTTATGAGGGTTGGATTCCTCACATCTCAATTGGATCTCAGATCAGCAAGATGGGTCTTGTTATGAGGGTTGGATTCCTCATTTCTCAGTTGGATCTAATAACTAAAAGCTAGGTCTTGTATCAGAGAGTTGGATCTCTCATATTCAGTTGAAGATAGTAAAGGATTAGTTTTATTTGTATTCATTCAAGTTAAATAAATAAAAGAAAGATATTTTATCTACTTCATACAGTTTGTGTTACACATGTTTGTGAATAATTAATTGAGCTGCATATATCTTATTCAATTAATTCAGTTAATCTATGAAAGTGTGAAAAGCAGTCAAAAGTTTTAGACAATGATTCACCCCCCCTCTCAGTGTTAGTGTGTGTTTCAACAATTGGAATGAGAGTTGGTACCTTCAGCACAGTTTCAACACTGGAAGGTAGGTTTTGAACAAATGGGTGGACAAATGGATCTCTCCGCAAATGAATTCCCCTTACTTGATGGAACATACTACTCTTCATGGAGGGAAGGAATGAAATGGTATCTAAAGTCAAGAGGATATGGTGTTTGGTGATTTGGATTCATTAGTATATAAAACTTGGTACTCAACTACCTCAAAGAACAAATCCAAAACCTCAAAATAAACAAAGAAAAATAATTCAATAGCATTAAAGGCAATCTAGAATGGACTATCAGACCAATTCAAAGAAAATATGGGACACTACACCTCTGCTAAAGTACTATGGCTCCAGATGGAGAATTCTTATCAAAATAAATAACAAAAAAAAGAAATGGAGAATTCCAATCAGTTTATAGAACAAAACAAAGAAACATAAAAATCCAATCAGATTAAAGAACAAAACAAAGAAATGGAGAAATCAAATCAGATTGAAGAAAAAAATATAGATAAAGAGAAGTCTGATCAGAATAAAGAACAAAACACACAAGAGGAAAATGCCATCAAAGAATTGATGTAAACTTCATTAATCAATAGATAAGACTACTACATCAAGGAATTGATGAATACCTTAGTATTCATTGAAGAAAAACTATTAGATTTTAAGACTGATGCTATAACTACATTTGAAGTGATTAGTATGGAACTAGGAAATGGTCTATATATTGAAGTTACTAAGGATGTTCTTGACCAGCTTGAATAAACAATTATGTGCACTTTTGAAGAGTTAGAGAAACTTCAAAATAAAGATATGTCGCTACTACAACAGTTAGATCAATCTAACCATGAAGAGCATGAACAAAAGATTCATCTAGAAGACAAAGAAGAAGAAATCAAAAGATTGAAGACCGAAGTTGCTAATCTAACAGAATAAATGGAAGAATTGAAGACACATGACAATAAAAGCAAAGAAGTACTAGAAGAGACAAAATAAATAGTCATCTTTCTAAAAACTCAACTTGAAGAAGCTAAGAAAAATCAAGCAGCTAAGAAAAATGAAGAAGCCTAGAAGATCCAATTAACTAAAAGAGAAGAATCATGTCACATGTTGGAATTGGAAATTATTAACGTTAAAAAGATAAAGGAAAGTACTAACACAAATCTAATGACTCAAATTGAATAAGATAAGAAAAATGAAGAATCACATAAGATTCAATTAACTAAAAATGAAGAACCATGCCAGAGGTTGGAATTGGAAGCCATCAACCTCAAAAGTATTCAAATAGAAAAAAGGAAGAAATCAAAAGATTGAAGAATGAAGTTATTGATATAACAAAAGATATAGAATATTTAATGACATATGACAAAACTAATAATTTCACAGAAATCTTGGATGATACAGAAGAAATGGTCATCAATCTAAAGACTCAAATTGAAGGAGCTAAGGAAAAAGAAGAAGCCTTGAAGATTCAGTTGACTAAAAAGGAAGAAACATGTCACATGTTTGAAATGGAAGTTATCAACCTCAAAAAGAAGAATGAAAAGACAAAAGAAACTTTCAAATTATAGAACATGTCAGCTATCCTAGATAGGATCTGGGACAGTCAAAGACCAACTGATGACAAAACCGTTCTTGGATACAATAAAAAATAAGAAGGTGGCAAATGGAAAACCATTCAAAAACATGATAAAGGATCATACTCCTCAAAAGTTAAAAGGTACAGTCATAAACCTAAAACAAACCATGAACTTTGTCAAGGAAGGAAGCTATAAAAGTAAAAAACAAGAAACATATCAAAAGATAGACTTCTCATGTCACAATAGACTCAAGTATGGAAACACCTTCAATGGTTATTTCTTTTCTTGTAATAACTTTGGTCATAAAGCATTGGAATGCAAAAGTTCTGAAAAGAAAAATTCAGGAAGGTCTAATAACTTAATTAGATGTTGGAGATGCAATTATGTTGGCCACACAACAAAGTTTTGTCATACACTGAGATGTTACAAATGTGATTGGTTTGGTCACAAATCCCAAAACTATAGAAAATCAAGAAGTCAATCCATGAGAAATAATTCATACAAGTTAGGAAGAAAATCTAATGAAGGTTGAAAGAAAACAATAAATGACAAATCTCAAAGGACAAACTTAGAAAAGAAATATCCAACAAACAAAATATATGATGAAAAGGTATGGAGAAGAAAATATGAAATAGAAAGCAAGAAAGATGATCTGGCATATGAAAATGAAGAAATTGATAACAAGAAAATGATGGGTGAAGTTCTTAATAAGGAATATGAAATTCATATATTTGAATATGAAATGGATCAAAATTAGGAAAGGATAGTTCCTAAATAATAATATGACACAATAGCGGATCCCAACGATATCATGCAGATCAAGAGTACATTAACCAATAAAAGAAAAATGAAAACAAAAAATCCCAAAGAAGAAAATGAAGAAGTTTCACTTACACAAAACATTGATGATAATAATGAATCTTCAATAGAATATCAACCAGAAGAATTGAGCAATGAAAATCTTGGAAGTTTTCTAATGTTATTTTCATGAACTACTAAATTTCCCCTCAACAGAAAATATGAATAAAATGAAGGAGGAAGGATTTTACAACATGATTTGGTGTAAGTACTACAAAATACTACTAAAGTATGGTATGATCTAAACCCAATGAGGAATTTCCAAAAGAATGAAAAAATTATGAAGAGGAATTAACAAACAATAGATGAAAGGGCCAATTCAATCTTATTTCTAAGGGACAGAAGTTGAAGTTGGTTTATGCAGAGTCGAAAAACTGTGAATAAGATATTAAATTGGTTGAAGAATGGAAATTAAATTAATTGGTATTGATCAATGGTATTCTTTTGAAATATCGGAATATCAACGAGAATAAATAAAAAGATCAAGAAGATTAGTAAGATTCACACCCTTGTCCTTTAAGATAAAGGAGAAGACAATAAAACCCTATGAAACAGTAAAAACTCAGGGGGACTTTTTTTTGGTCATCAAATGAGGAAGTCATTGGATTAGGTTTAAAATACTTGATCACTACAAAAAAATTGGTATCAATAAGACTACCTATTTGAACACAAAATCCCAAGAGATTGAGATAACAGCTGGCACATTCACAGGGAGATAAAAGCAGTAAAAGTTTAACTATTTGTCATTGATGTTAAAGGGGGAGAAAAACAGTAAAAAAAAATGGTATCAATATTTGGTTCAATCCTCCAACCTGAAAATGAGATCAGTGATAGGGGGAGAAAAAGTATTTCTTTTATAGATATTTTTCCCTCAATGCCAAAGGGGGAGATTTTTGGCATTATTGATTTAGTGTTGTCATTGATGGCAACATGAGTCAAACATATACAATAATCAGAGAAAAAGAAAGATCACCTTGGGGAAGAAGCAATTTGTGATCATTGTTGATCACAATAGGATCGAAAATGATCATATGTTCCTAAAGCTCAGGAAAAGTAGCATGCAGAGAATCCATGTACAGATTAAAGAATGCACAAAAATTTATTAAAATATCTGGAGAAATAGCGATGAACAAATCAGAAATAAGAGAATTGAACACCCTCATAACTATGAGGAAACTCTGTTACAATTGGTCGAATTCTCAACCGTTGATTGAAACCAAGTGGAAGGATAACATAAGTTTTGACACTTAGCCACTTCTCCACTTCGGTGATTATTGGAGACAAGGAAGAATCCACAAAATCCCAAAGTCATGAAATAAACACCAACCATTGATTAGGAAGGATCTTCGGATGAGTTCTCAGCTGTTAGATCAAGATTAAATTTAGAATTAAATTTTTACAGTCAATATGGAATGAAAATGTTGAACTGTTAGATCATACTAAAGGAAAGAAGGTGGTCAACTTCGGCGTTGCCACTCCAATGATAAGAATTTCAGAAAAACCAAGAATACCCAATGGTCGGAGCCCCTAAGTCCTGAAGTGAATGAGGGCCATCAGATCTGGGCAATGCATGGTGATCGTTGGATGAGGATAGGCGAGTCCAATGGTGGTCAACTCCGGTGCTGACCACTAAGGAGAAAATAAGTCTGAATCATGTAGGAATACATGAAGTTGGAAGCCTCGAAGTCATGAAATCCCATCGATCGTCGGATCAAAGAAAGAGTTGGGAAATCTCACCGACCATTGATCGACATAAAGTGGAAGGATAGGGTAAACCTTGAAATCCTGAAGTCTGGAAGTAACGTTAACTGTTGATCCATTTCGGGACCATTCTCGACTGTTGGATGAAGTAGTGCAAGGATAGGATAAGCGAGGCAAAAGGAATGAAGTCCCATAGTAAACAGAGGTCGTCAGATCAATAAAAGGAAAGATAAAACGGTGGAAAAACATAGTCGGCACTTCGGCGATGATCAAAGGTTGATATAAAAGTGAAAATCTCCCGGAGCCATGAAGTATCGAAGCCACAAAGTGAAAATCCATGATCCAGGAGGGAGACATGTGGCAGGAGACAAAGATGACATGTGGCCCAATCAGGTGGTAAATAGTGTCAAAATACATATGTTACATAAGGTATGTGAAATTCACAAATCAAGGTGACACGTGGAAACCACTCAGCTAGTGCCACGTCAACAATCCACATCACTCTGGGACTACATCCTTTAGGGATCTACAACTTCTCCTACCAGCAAATATACCTGAAGCATCAAAGGTCAAAATCATGAATTAACATTTGGTCATTGATCTAAGATCCTGTTAGCACTGAGTTACCCTCAGATTGCAAGAGGATAAGCCTAGTACCCATCAAAAGGTTTGTGAAAGTAAATTAATGATGAAAGGTCAAATGGACAAAACTCAGCATCATAGTGTTTTAACACAAAAAACTGAGCTAGCATGCATAAGAAAATGAGGTTTTGATTAAATTCAGTCATTGGTTTAAGGATAAAGGTGAATAGAAGGAATACTTAGTGAGGATGGTGGATAGGTCTGCTATAAGAATTAGGCCTTCAAGCAGCCAGGACAAGAAAAACTCAGTCACAAGAACTTCTTGAACTTAAAGTTTAAAACACTGAAAAACATTCATAGAAGCATTATAATCAAACATCCATTATAACACAACCACAACATCTCATATGGATCATCCAATCATGAGCATTTCAGAGTAAGAGGAAATAATATGATGAAAAGAAAATGACTTCTATTAACGAAAATGTCTCAAGTCCCATACATAACCAGAGAACAGCTCTTCTTAGTCAAAATATTACAAAAAGGGAGATCTGATCAACCATCTGACCCTCTCAAATCATTCATCTAATGTATTTATAATCAAGATAGTAGTTGGTCTCTTCTCTTGTCTGTCTTGTTCCTTCTATCAGAAGGAAACACTGGTCAGTATGGGCATGCAGGAGAAACTACCCTCTGTGGTACTTTAGGCTGACATCTTTCTATCTCCTCGACCATACCCTCCATGCTTCCATTTAAGGGGGGTAGTCGATAGTTCAACCACTAGTCCTTCTTTCGTTAACTAATTTCTTCTTAGGATCAGGATGTCGAAAAACTACCCTCTCCAGTACTTGGGGCTGACAGTTTTCTGTGTCCTCGGTCAGACCCTCCATGCTTCCATTTAAGGGGGTAGTTGATTGTTTTCTTTCCTCTAGTGATAGAATTGTCACAGTCTGCTAACTCTTTTCTTCTCCGTGTGACACTCCTTTGATGATTTGGCTTAACGCCCAGTTTATGTTGCCACGCGTTGATCTCAGATTAGACCCCATATAAGCATGTGATTGCGGAAGCTGCCAAGGGCAGTTTGGGTCCACACCACTTCGGCCCTTGCAATACACCACCAACTGCCACGTACCTATTTCTCTATACCATGGTTTTGATTGTGGAACCGTTGTAGAATTTTAATGTTCGGGCATGTTCCATCCCCGGAATGAAGTGTGTCCATCGATCTAATGCAAATCTACGATCTGGGAAACCCCATTATTTTAGCGCCCCCGCTAAAATTTATCTGTCTGCCAACTCCATAATCATTTTAAACCATGCTTAGATATCGAGCCAATTTTGGTTCTTGAGAACTTTGAATGTCGAGCAAGAATATCTCCCGGGGATGATCTCTCGAATCTAACATGGTGGCTTGACGCTATATAATGTCACAGCCAGTGATGGATGAGCACCATGTGTTGAGATGAAAAATACCCGTGTAGTGGTAGGGCTTGAAGCGACGTTCCAACCTAACATTACTTCGGGACTTTAGCTCTTCGGGACTTCGGGATGCATGGATGGAAATCTCCCGAAGTCAGTTTCTCCAGGTTGATGTGGAAGCCTCTCGTTAACTTCGAGACTTTGGGCCTTCCGATGATACTGCTGCAAAAATCAACAGTTCTTGTTGATTTGAGATCAACGGTCCACAATTACTTCGGGATTTTGGGATTCGGGGCTTTTCAATGCATAGCTTTTACAATCCTCTAGAGAATCATATCTACAAAGTGAGAGATCTGCCTCCACATGTCCTCTTGTTTTAGACGATTGAGATTCACTTTGAGAGTTCAGGCTTCAAGAGTTTTCATCTGTTTGTCGCACAATCCTCTTATGTGTCGTATATCTGAAGTGATAGATTTGCCTCAACATGTCCTCTTATTTTGGACGGTCGATATTCACTTTGGGACTTCAGGCCTTCAGGAGTCCTTTACTCACTCAGCTTCTGCTTGCTTCCTCCCAGAGTGTGATATCATCGGACATGTGTCCCTTTCTTGAAGATCAAAGACCATGAGGGATTGTGGGCTCACCACTTGGACAAACTTTAATTTCCTCCACGATCCCTGCAATGCAAAGATGCTCATTCATAGCAGGATCGATATGCACCATTGATCTGTTGATCTAGCAAGATCAATGATCTTGAGCGATTGCAGGATCACAACTTGCGGAAACTTTAATTTTCTTTCTAATCCCTGCAATGCCTCCCCACCATCAATCTCTCTCCAATGAGATATGATGGTCGTGACTTATTCTTTTCTCAATCCGATGGCTGATCTAAACTGTACATGGGATCTATGTCGTTGAAAATCGAGCCTTTCCTCTCACTTGTATTTCAAGCTTGAAATGGACATGGACTGCCCTAAATGTTGCATTTCCCTCCTGGTTTTTCCCTGTACAAACAAAGGACTTGGTCGGCCTACAAAAAACTACATACGACCCATGAAAACTTCATGTGATAACATTGGCTCCATAGGGGATGGCATGCTCCCTGTGAGCTACCAAGAACAAGAAGCTTCAGTGTCTTATCCTAGGGATATGGGGTCACTTATTTAAACAAAAATAAAAAAGAAAAAGTGATATTTACAATGAATGGAAAGCCAATCATGGATTAAGAAAAAACACCCATTGACAGGGCCACCAAAAACTTCAGAATCCTCCACATTATGCAATTTATAAGTTTTATTTGAAAATACCTCAGAAATATTGAATGGACCAATCCACAAGGCTTTGAATTTACCATGTTATCCTTTGTCTTGCTTGGGTGCATCCCACTCGAGCACTAGATCTCCCAGCTGGAAATATTCCTTGCTTACCTTCTTGTCAAAAGCTTGCTTGATCTTTTGCTGATGGTCCTGTGCTATGCCAAGTAATTTCTCTGTAGTCTGTTGTACTTCTACCAGTTGTTGTATCCTTCTTACCATATCATCAGGTTCTCCTTGGTAGTCCTGGAGGAATTTTTCCACGGGCAATGAAAGATGAGTAGGAAAGATAGCCTCAACCCCATATACAAGCTTAAAATGGGAAACACCAAGTGACCTCTTTGTTGTAACTCTATCAGCCCACAAGGAAAATTTTAGCTTTGAGTACCATGCTTTCTTATTGTCTTCAAAAAATTTCATGATGATCTTTACGAGGATCTTGTTAGAGGACTTTTCCAAACCATTTCCTTGGGGGTAGTAAGGATTAGAATGGACTAATGTAATCCCACACTATTCATAGAACTTTATCAATGGTTCGAATTTTAAGGAAGCGGCCTTGTCAGTAACAATCCTTCTTGGACAACCAAATATTGACATGATATCCTTGAGAAAACTAATGATTACATTGTGGGAGGCATTCCTTGTAGGAATGGCTTCTATCCACTTGGCAAAGTTATCAGTAGCAGTCAAAATCCACCTATGTTGACCACTTGAAGTTGGATGGATTTCCCCAATGAAGTCAAGACCCGACTGTTGAAAAGGTCCAGAAGCCACACAGACTTCAAAGGAAAAGATTTGAGTTGTTTCTTTCCAAAAAACTTTTGGCATTTGACACAAGCTCTAATCTTTGCACAAACATAAGTGAAAAGGCTAGGCTAGAAATACCCAGCTCTAAGGATATTATAGGCTATGGTTCTCCAAAAATCATGTTCCCCACATAAGCTATCATGAAATTCAGTCATGGCCCTTTGAGCTTCTTGTGGACCTAAACATCTCAAAAGATCCCCCAAAGGATCTTTCCAATACAAGATATGATCAATGAGACAATATCTGATCGCTTTTAGCATCAAATCCCTCACCTTGTTCTTGTCCAAATCATTAGGAGGTTGCAACTTCTGCAGAAAATATATGATGTCTTTATACCAAGTGCATTCTGCCAAATTTGGGTTGGCATGAGAGTTTTTATCAACAAACTCAGCTTGTTGATTTTCTGAGTTTATGTTCATGAAATTAATCCCTAAAGCTTTGTAATTTGATTCATCCAACAACTTGGCTAAACCTTGGCCTTTCACTAGTTTGGTGGGCTTCATTTCAAGGTCAAATTCCATAATTTTAGCAATCCATTCGCTCCTCTTCCCATCCATGTCAGGCTGGATAAGTATCTCTTTCACTGAGGCTGAAGGGACATATGCAACAATATTTGAATGAAAAACATATACTCTGAAATCCTTGAGGGCTTTGACCAAAGCATAAGCCTACTTTTCCATGATATCATATCTCATTTCTACATCCCTCAATGCTCTGCTGAAAAAGGAAATAGGCTACTCTAACCCCTATGTATTTTTCTACATCAAAACAACAACCAATGTGTCAAATGAGGCAAAGGAAAATATCAAAAACTCCTTGGAATAGTCAAGGTTGATGAGAAAAGGTGCTTCAGTCAAGGACTTTTTGATCTGATCAAAATATTCTCGACCCTCATTAGTCCATTTCACCTCATTTCCCTTCATAAGCATCGTTGTAATGTACTTTACTAATTCAACAAAGTTAGAGATGAACCTTCTTAGAAAATTGATTTTCCCCAAGAAATATTGAACTTCTTTCTTGGATCTAGGAAAATATAAGGTTTGGATGGCCTCTATCCTACTTGGATCAATTCTCACCCCTTATGTTGATACAATGTGCCCCGGTAACTTACCTTTCTTCATAGCAAACATAGACTTCTTAGGATTGAGAGAGAGACCAAACTTTCTTCACTTCAGGAAGACCTTTCTCAAGTGATGATAATGCTCTTTATCATATTTTGAGAACACTGTAATGTCATCTAGATAGATGAATGCAAAATTGTCCTTCTCCCCAATGAAGCCAATTTCCATTGCTCGTTGAAAGGTCACCCCTGCATTCATCAACCCAAAGGGAATTTTAGCATACATGAATGTGCCCCAAGGAGTGGTAAAGGTTGTCTTCTCTCTATCTTCATGCAAGACGGAGATTTGATTGTAGCCAGAAAATCCATCAATCATAGACATCCTAGATGAACCAATGACTCTCTGCAAAATGTGCTCTATCTTTGGCAAGGGGTAATTATCTTTCTTGGAGATTCTGTTCAAATTACTGAAGTCAACACATAGTCTAATTTCCCTATTTTTCTTCCTCACAGGGACCAAGTTAGCCACCCACTTAGAGTATCCCAAAGGAATGATGATTTTGGAATCTAACAACTTCTTCACTTCTTTTTCCATAATAGGAAGCAACATTGGATTTATTTTTCTGAGTTTCTTCCTAAAAGGCTTGGTCTCCTCTTTCAAAGGGATCTTATGTTCAATGATGTTTGTGTCATATGTTCTTAAATCTTCGTATTTCCAGGCAAACACATCAGCAAACTCCTTTAAAATCTTAACATACTCGCTCTTTGATCCTTTGACAAGATACTAGACATCTTAACATACTTTGGATCCTCCTCTGTACCTAAATTGCATTCAATCACCTCAGCATTTTCAATTGAACCTTTAACCTTTATAGCAACATCATTTCTATCAAACAATCTTTTCAAGGGGACTAGTCCTTTTGGAATATGATTATTGGGAAACTCAACAATATAATGGTCAACAATTTTATTCAAAAAAATATCAACATGAGAGATTTTTTCAGCATCATGATCTTGATCAATATGTAAGGTAGAAAACTCATCCACGATCTCAAGAAATATTTTTATCTCAAGATTATCCTCAAAACCCTTCCAATGTTTGACATTGTCAGGTATAGAGGGTCTATACTTCACTTCCACATCATATTTGAGATTAGGGGGCAAAGGAATTCTGAAATTACTTGCTGAAAAAACTGTTGTGCTACTTATATGTCTAATATAATGCACTCATTAATTATCAATCCGGGATTTCTAATCAACAGAGTTACAAGACACCAGTAAGAAAGGTAATTCCTAATGTCACAAGTATAGAATTAAACTAGATTATGCAGGCTGGAAACAAATCAAAATAACAAACTACCATGTACTTTGGTTGTCTTTCACAGAGAAGCTATCTATTCCATTATGGCACATGCAAGTATGAGATGGAATTGGTTGATAGATAAACTCTGATGTCTGACCCAGAAACTAATTATGCAATCCACACTTTCTAAAATGAAATCACACATCAATTAGCATAGCATAGGTAGTTCAACAGTCAATATGTTCGTTCTGTTGTGGTTCACAATGAACTTCACTAGGTCTTCTCCAAGTAGTTTTGACTATTGCTGCCAACAGCTATGATCACTCAAGGAAACCAAACTCATGAGAACAAAAATAGAGCACATGTAAAAACAGAGTAATTAAAGATCTAAGCAATTATAAAATGGAAATCTTAATCTAAATTGTACTGCTATCATCAAACAGAGTTAAAACTTTAACTAAATCTAAATTGTACTGCTATCATCAAACAGAGTTAAAACTTTAACTAATTCAATGTTTAGACTATTGAAAACAAACACTAATGCTAATCTACAAAGAGGATGAAGTCTACAGTAAAATTTCTCTTAAGACACACATTAATCTCACTCACACTTCAACACATAAAAACTCTCTTTAACAACTCAACTCATTCTTAATCATAGATAATCAGAATATGGAGATAAAATGACTTTCCATTAATCTTTACTCAGAAAATATGTCATGTACTATCATACGCTGCTTACACATTGATAATATTCTAAATCTCCTCTCCTTCTACTATCCTTTCCATGGCTATTTAATAGTCTACATCGTGAAACACAAGGAGGCGAAGGGATTTGCAAATCAATTAGTTGTTTAAGTTTTATCACTCAGATACATCTTCAGCATCATCCTCATGACACGAAATGCATGAGGATGAGGCAATTAACAAATTGTCCTTATCATAGCAAATAGACGCCCACCATTTGACTTAGGCAAGATCTGGTACTTAACTTAGTGCATTGGGGTCTTCCATATGAGTACCAGATCGTAACAGACAGATGGTACTGGATCATGACAGGGCGCAAAAGGTGGTACCGGATCGTGACAAAGCATGGTTGTTGGTACCGGATCATAACAGAGTGTGTTCGTTGGTACCAGATCACCACAGGTAAGATTTAGGATGCATTTGGTACTAGATCAGACAGCAGCAATCTTGTTGTGTAGGTACTGGATTATGACAGAGATGGTACAGGAACGCTAGTCATCTAGGGGTCAAAGATCATATGACAAATCGAGCATTAGTACATGAAATATTTAATTCCTTAACTCAATAAACCAAAAAATACATGAATTAACCATACTTTACCTTATGACCTTAATACTAGCAAGTGATAGCGTTCTTTTCATTCACTCAAGCTTTAGATGGGTCCAAAAAGGTATAGGTGAAGAGTAAAATAAGGTAATAAGAATGTCAATTATAGGGCTCAACATTCCCCCATGCCAAAATCATTGCACGTCCTCATCCAATTGAAAACAAAACCCAAAATTTTCAAAACTTGAGACTGTGTTCTTTACTTGGGTGGATCAATGATATTAATGGTTGAAGCCTCTTCTCTTAGCTCCCTTTTGATGACCTTAACATATTGTAGGATTCTTAATACCTTCTTGAGGTCTCCTCATGGTCATCTTGAATTTGTTGGTTGGTTGCTTTCAACTGCTCATTTTCCTTTTTGATATATCTATCCAAGAGTTGATATTCCTTTAATTCCTGTTGGAGTTCCTGATTTTGTTTTTGTAATTCCCAAATCCTTTTCTTCATTTGTTCTTTTGTCAAGTTCTTTATTGAATCTACCATTGCTAGCTGGGTGCACTCCATCTCCTTGACTTCCTCCCTTAGCCCACATAGAGTAATAGTGGCTTGTTCTTCAGTCAGATTAGGGATGTCATCTTGAATTGGTATATCCTCAGAAGGGGAGGTAAGGTCAATTAGATCTTCCTGTGTATGAGGGATAACTATTGTTTTTCCCTTCTTTGCCATGCTCCTTGTAGTTCTTTTACAAGGAGGTACCGGATCAGGAGTGCTTGTAGGATTCCTTTTTTTCCTCTCTAATTGTGAAGTGGTGACAGGGGGTTGTGCCATAGACTATTTACTCTTAGTTTATAAGCTATGCTTCCTTTCCTTTTCTTGTTGATTATGTTGGAGGACCCTGAATTTTCATGTTGGCTCACTGCCCTAGATGATGGTGAAGTTTTTTTATCCTTCTTTCTCTTTTTCTCTTGGGGTTCCTTACTTTTCTTTGGACCATGCTGGGTTTCCTTCACAAATTTGTTTCCTGTGGGAAGGTGTTGTGTGATAAGGGTTTTCCAACTAATCTTTGTTTCCTAAGATCATGCAAAACTAGCATTTTAATGAAACCTTGATGGTAGATGCTAGTCTTTTCTATTTTGGAGATGGATTTAACACCCCTTACCATTTTATTCAAACTCATCCATAGAAAATAGGGAAAATCGATTTCAGGGCCTCCTTCAAAATGCAATAGGAGCCTAAGGTGATAAATGAAAGTCACGGCATACCTGCCTTCATAGGTGACAAATCATTGAAGACTTGTAATCATTGGGTGGTATTCTTCTTTGATGTAATTTCTAGGGATCCCTTTCTTCCAGTCGGGATGCTGATGATCTACCTTCAATAATTGTTGGCACATCTCTTTGTTGATTCCCACACCTTTGAAGTATTTAGCTCCTTTGCTAGGCAGTCCCATAACCTCCCTTATTGTTTCTTCATTAATTATCATTTGTAGATTGTCTATATGTGTTGTCTCTCCATCATAACCTTGTATAAATTCCTAAGATATCATCTCGTTCCAGCCTATAAATTTTTCTAGAAATGGTATCCACCCCAATCTGGCATATTTTTCTTGACATAATTGGTATTCCTCGGTTTCCCTACAAACTTGGAAAATCGGTTCGTGTCTCATAACAACCATCGTTATAAGTTAAAAAAAGGGTTGGGCTATAGTACAAGGGTGTAGTGAATTGATGGAGGTTTTGGTACCGGAAAGGAGCAGTCTCGGAACTGGAGAAAAGCTCACGACAGGGGGAAGTATAGTGATGGTGTTGTGAATAGTAAGTTTGAGTGAGGGTGTTGTAAGGAAAAATTATGACCAAAAGAGGCTTATCTAGATGGATTCACCACCAGATAATCCATTTCTTATCTACCCATTACTGTAATGATGAGGATAAGACATCGGGTATCAAAGCATCATTTTAGAATAGGTGATTGGACATTCGGGGGGTGAAATTTGTTGATACTGAGAGGGGGGGTGAATTAGTATCAAGTACAATTTAAAACCCTTTCCAACTTATACTTAAACCATTCAATTATATACAATGAGCAATGAACAATAGTATAAGAGTTACATCAATACACCACAATACACCATGCACAATATATATGAAAAATAATCAATAGTTTTTGTTCAAGGGAAGTAATGACTTCCAAAGGTAGCTACAGCTTCCAAATGTAAAGGGAGGGATAAACCTCCAAGAGGAAGATACAATCCTCCAATATAAAGAGATATCTGAACTCTCTATCCTTGCCCCTTCCTTCCACCCAAGAATATATGAGAGATAATAAAACTTTATTCAATTCTGGTCTGTTCAGAAGACCCAACTTGTACAGCATGCCCCGTGCTCAATATTTAACATCTGATTCTGAATCTCGAAAAAAAGAAACTAAAGTCTGTACTCTTTCCAATGGAAGTGGTCCCACTACATTTGGAGTCTGTATGAAAAAGTTATGACTGTTTTACCCGGAACACCTGTTTTTTGACTAGTTTCAGGACTGGTCACAAACCCTATATTCCACAG